>DWEM01001363.1:0-14569 GCA_018245935.1 Agara belti belti | reverse complement strand
GGCTTGACCGATTCTCATGAAATTTTGTCAGCATATTGAGTAGGTCTGAGAATCGGCCAATATCTATTTTTCATACCTCTTAATGATAAGGGTTGTCCACCCTTAACATTGTTTGTTAGGCGGTACGAAGTTCGCTGGGTCAGCTAGTATTATATACATATCACATGTATGACGTAACTTATATTTTAAGAAATATACCGATTAAATATTCGAAAGATTACATTTTAAATCTGTTTTATAAATACTGATTTTAATCGGTAATATTATTCCCGTAGATTATATTCTTATTTATTTAAATGCTATTATATTACAGTTGTATTAAATATGTTTTGTTAGTGATAGCTACTGCAAGGATTACGCTGTTCGACTATCGCTTCGTTACAATTAACCCCGCAATGGCTTTAGAAAAATGGCTGCGAACAGAGCTGGACAAACGAGGAATTAATATCAGATGTTCCGTTTTCTATCAAGTTCCCACTTCCCACTTTGTTCTGTAGGCGGCCCTTTTAATAATTATGCATCAAGATAACCGCATTGTTTACTTAAGACTATCTCGGATTACTAATATTCCGCTTTCGTTTCCAAAATAATTTTACGTAGCAAATAAAAAACTGTCTTTTATAAAATGGATTAAATTTTTTCCCATATTTATGTACTGTGATATTGATGTGTAAAGATTTAACAAAAATAATTACCAATACAAAAATGCTAGGCTTGTATGCAATATTAGAACTAAAAAAACTGTCGCCACTGTCAAACATTATAATCTTGAGACTTAGTATTTTAATTGAATGCTATTTGAATATTTAGTATCCTTTAGTACATGCATGCATGCATCCTTTACTACATGCTTCAGTCTAAATCTCAGATCGGCATATAGGGTAATGCTACTACTACTAATATTAAATATTAATTGCTATTGTAAACGTTCGGATAAAGATGATCATGGCTTATTTTATTTTGTTACTATTTACAATAAGGTTTGTTATCGAATAAACTTACCTGGTGCGATTACTTTAATTTAAATGTATTATTGTACCTCTCGAACGATTCGCGTCGTGAGTAAAAGTATTAGTAGAAATATTTTTTGAAGCAGTAGGTATCGATGTAATGAACAGTTTTTTTTTTACAATCAAAAATTATTTCCATCTTACCTAATAACTGTATGATTTTGGTACGGGTAAAATATGAAAGACAGTGCCATCTTACATATTGTAATAAAATCTGACGATTCACAACTCATCTTTCTCATCAGAGGTGGCGTTAGTTAAGCAACTTACGATGCGCATACGTTTCTGCACACTCTCGCCATCTAATGGTGTGTTTTAAAATTAATTTATTATTTGGTGCTGTTGAGTGAGTCATTCCCAGATGTCGCTTTACTAATAGTATTATTCATACATCACATTTTGTACTATTGTTTATGTACAGATGGCGCTGTTACTAAATTGTGTAAATATTATTTTTGTTCCACAGAATGTCTAGATGGCGTAGATTTATAATGCGCGTGCGTCGGTACGATTGTATTATTACTGCTATCGATTGTATTATTATCGCTAAACTTTATTAAAATTAGATATTGTTTGAATAGAACTATTTAATTTGGTCCGTCATTTCACGGTAGCGGCATTACGTGCCTGTTTAAACATTGTTATTGCAATACTTTGTATATCCATAAATACAAAATTATAACGAGAAAGCAGAGATAAGAATTACAAGAATGACTTTGATGACAGAACAATGGTTACGGAAAACTTTCACCGTGTATTAAAAAGAGATAATAATGCATATAAAACAATTGTGATCAGGTAGGTCAAATGTCAAGGAAATAAAAGACGTTGCTTCTAAGAAACTTACCTAGTAGCAACTCATTATCAAAACCGACGAACCACAAATGTAAGGCGTAGGTAACGCAAAATAATATAAATACTAGTACAAATAAATCCGATGCATTTGATGTTTAGTCTTCAAAGCGTGTACATGATTTTCAAACCATTAATCACAAAAACTGTAGCTATGTCGCTACTATCGTTAATAATTTTTATAATTATATTATTGTTCTCTGCAGTGAAGTCCAAAGTTGAAAACGAACAAGTATCTACTGCAGCGCTCTCACTGCAAAACTTTAAGGAATTTGTAACAAAAATGGTTAAAGAACAGAGCACAAAGATACAACTGCTCTTAAAGAGAATACAGATAAATGCTCAGTTGGTTTTAAAGAAAATACGCAATTTGAACGAGAGCTCAAACGAGATTAAAAATCACGTTTTTGAAAATATTGAAAGAAAGTTATCAAACGACGAACATCAGATCGAAGCGCCTGTCTCAAGAAATATTGCCAAAGCTGGTACATCCACGGAATTAGTTAATAATGTAAGAAATTTCAATAATCATTATAGTACAACTGGGTACGGAGGCAGCGGGAACTCAAACTATGGAGCGCCGACATACCATCACCACTCGATAGGTTTCGATCCGATCAATATAGTGGTGTCTATGTCCCTTTTGTCTTTTTTACTGCAAGCGCTACAAGGGCTATTGACGCGAACGAGATTTCCTACACCGGTCGTGGAAGCTAAAAGTTTGAGCACGATGAAAAACTGGTTGACCGAGCTCGAGAAAAATTCTTGGAAACCTGTGAAGATAAATGAATATTTGAAGAAGCGTTTTTATAAAAAATACCTACGTTAAACCGAAAGTCAATTTAAAAGTTTTTGTAATCTTCTTTAAAACCGGGATAATACTCAGTGACATTTTAGATATCCACGCACTTCAAGTACTATTTATATTTCACGTACATTTATTAATATTTGATATATGTTTATTAATATTTGATAGGAAAACTAATAAGATTGAAAAAAATTGTCAGTAGCGAGAGAATTACTTTACAGAAACAGTGACAAATGTTACAAAAAGTAGGTCATATGTTATATGGAAATATCTTTCGTATATTATATTACTCTGTCATATAAATAAAAACATTTTAAAAGTGGGTTCGAAAAATTTTTTTTTCTAAAACATTTTTAAAGTACAATACATTACTGTTCTTTTATAATCCTATGGTATATTATTCACCGCAGTTACGGCTATGTCATGATTTATGAACTGTTTGATAATAGAAAAAGGTTCCATCGCTTTGTATCTCTGCTAAGTTGAGCCCCTAGGGAGACGTACCTAAAAAGTGATTTCTTATTTACGTGTATAAAGCGTCGACGCAGCCATAGAAATATACGATTTAATCAGTTTCATTATTTTATAAATTCAGTCTTTTTGAAAGATTTATATCCTATGTTACAATTGTTTCGGTTTTTTTTTATTTTTTTTTATTGAGCGATAGGCATGCGTTTGACTGTGAACTCACCTGATGGTAAGTGAGGTTATCCCATTTGTTCTGTGAATATACAAAACCGGGCCTTTCATAAGGTGGGGGAGAATTTACAGGATTCTGTTAAACCTCGTATAGACCTTATACCGTTAAAGTCATATAGACCTCTTCTTACAAGAGTTACACGTCGTATTTGTATCCTCTTTTTTTGATATATGTAATCAAACATTAAAGCCGAGTTGAAGGGCGCTGTGATATTTGCCGCGCTTTACGAGCCTTGTTTGTCTCTGAATGTTTGTGTTGAAGTTATTTCTCGATTACTTTTATTTTGTCGAGACATTTTTCTTTTCGTACGCAAACAAATTAAAGAGACATGGGTATATATATTGCTGTTATTTATTTTGCCACGACTTGGTATTACGATTGAGATATTAGATCCAGTAGGAGTAGGTATGTAGATCGGAGTCTTGTGGCGTGCCTTGGGAGAGGCATATGTCCAACAAATAAATATTATAAGGATGATGATTAGGTTAATATTACAGTGACGATTTCAATTTCTTAAATATTTTAAAACCAAAGATACCCCTTATTGGACAAAGAGTCAAAAGTAAAAATCATTCTGAGTCTCTTTTTTATTACATTTTATATTTTTATATTCCCTTGAACTTAATCCCAATGGCTGATAATCTGATTAGTTGAATACGGATTAGTATTTCATATTTTTGGTATATCTACTAGAGACTACTTAAGTCTTCTTTTTACTAATCCGTAAAAGCGTAAAGTAAGACATGAAAGGGAGGTAGTAAGAAAAATTTGAGTTCCGCGCGAACGCAGTCGTGGCCGACAACAAGTGAAACATAAATAAAATCTGAGCAAGAAAACATTACAGAGAATATTCGTATTTTTGTGTATGATAACGAACAAAGGAAGATTACTAAATAAATATTACTTATCCTATGTGTATTAAATTGAGATGTATTAATTAATTTTAGAATACCCACCGTTTTAGTCTTCGTTAATTTCATTAATATTTATCTAATGGTTATGTAATAAGATGGTCGGAGATAGTTCTGAACAATTATTCTGAAACAGTGAGTCATAACGTAAAAATAGTTTATAGACATCAAAGACTACTCTACTCTACTCTAAAAGTGCACATACTTTTGTACATATACTTTTTACAATTAAGATACGGTAGGCCCCGATAAATAGCAGATGTATTCGTATATTTGTACTGACCGTAATCACCTCATTCTGAGATGAGGTCCATGACCAACGATGGAACAATAAGATGATTGATACAGAGGGCGCCATGTTAACAATTAGAAGGATTTAAATTTAGAACTTTTTAAAATTCGCTTAAGAAGGTTTTTCTAGAAATCACCATGGGGAATTCCCCATCGGATATCAGATAAGCCCGATCTCTATCAATGCGTCTATTATTATCTCTGTGGGATTGTCCTAGTTTTAGCAGTAGAGATATTACATTTATAATTTTCTCATCAAGCTTTCATTTACTTCTTTTATTCCCACCTGGCAAATGTTTGCAGTAGGTTTTCTATTACCTCCTTATATAAACTGATTCTTATTATTAGTAGTAAGTAAGTAAGTAAGTAGTAAGTAAGTTTTCGAAGTAGAAGACTCAGTGGCTGAACCATTAGGCTATATTAACAATGCGATCAAAGACCACCGCTTTCTCGTAAGACCATGTAGAAAGAATGAAGAGCAAGGAAAAGAGGACAGATCTGCACAGCGGTCACCCGGCTGTTCGAAATACAGAAATGAAAGCGTGGAGGCTAACTACGCGAACTATGAAATGGTAAGAAGCAAGAAATAAGTGGTGAGTTCTTATGTCACAAGCCGAAATTTACTTTGGGTCGATGCGCAAGAAGAGCAAGTAAAGAGTAAAAGTAAGTATTGCTAATAATATTTCTTGTTACTTCATATCAAGAGTTGAGATCACAAGAATTAGTGTAATCATAATTTCGGTAAATACATAGCAACTGTAAGGAACAAGTAGTAAGTAATTAATAAATATGATGCGATACATATTGCTTCACAGAAGTGGAGAAGTTAACATTAATCGTACAGTTCTATTTAAATATGTCGCTTAACATTAATCGTACTTTGTGTGCCAGTTCTATCTGGCAAATACTTCATACAAGGATATAGCAATACAAAGCGTTGTTAACCTAATAAACATTCAAGAACATCACCAACAAAGGTATCAGTACACTGGATATTTGTTTCTGAAAATGTTTTGCAGTAAAATGAGGTAATGAATAAAGTGGTTCTAGTAAAAATTTTCAAAGTTAATTAGTTACGAAAGTTAATTTTTAATTTATATAAAAATGAAAAATCATAAAATTTTAATGGTCTGCGTGTAATAACAAAATTCACCCTCGGCGTTTGTGTTAGACACCAACAGAGCTAAAATGTGTGCGGCAAAGATTACACGGACGCAGTTTTGAAGCACTTTATTTACCTATTAAGGATTTTGTGATATGTCTAGCTGCGGGTGAACGATAAATTCCCGGTAAAAATGTTTAAAGCGAAGCTTGATTTTCCAAACTTTCCATATTGAGACCCACGGTGAAATAAAAATAAAATTAAACCTTGTGAAGCCTATACACACAGTGTTTCTGTATATTTCGCTTCCACCAGGAACATTTCCCGAGATTCCGAGTTGATAACCCAGTTGGGACAGTTTTACCGCAAATACTAAATATCTAGTTTCTAGCGAAGTTCCTTTCATGAATATCGACTTTTATTTCTTTCAACTTTATGCCGTGGTGTAGAAAATTCTCACTCGCTCTACACGAAATACAACTTAAATTTTACTCAAGTAAAATATAAAATGTTATATGTATTTGTCGCATCAACACCGAGGTAGTAGTTAAAAAAAAGGGGTGCAGAACCTCTGACCATATTTGGGTCATTGGTCCTGCCTCAATGATTACCATCATATGGCAAAATCAGTACATAATTATAATTATTAAACGTATTTTAATTAACTTTAACTTTCAAATAATAATCTGGTCAACAAATAACAAATTCTACTTACATTGTTTACTCTTCGGAAGTCGGAGGAGAAGTGAGCTCTGTGCTCGATCAATCGCGTTTTATAGTGTAGTCCGCCCCACCAGAGGCGAACACAAATCACAAGACTACCCACTTTTAAATTAAGAATTTCATATTAAAGTCATTCTCAAATAAAAACTGATTTAGTTGATTATTGTTTGTCAGTGATAGGTAGATATTTGTAGTTATAGGAAAATATAACTGAGGCGACATATATAATACCTAGATATTTTATTCATCTTAACACAGAAGAAACAAAGGTGCTCGTCACACAAAAATGTCTGTACTGATTGAAAATCGAAGCCAAGACCTCCGACTCAGCAGTCAGGATGTTTAGCCACTCGACCAAGAAGCCAGTCAAATTAAAACAAATAACATGCAAATAAGAACAACACCCTGTAGATATTAGCAAGGGATATAAGATATGTTACAAATGACATCTCTTATCCACAAAAGTCGGTGAAGTGTTCGAAGATAAGTGTTGATATGGGAAAATAAATTGTTGGAGATTATTACCAGCTTTTCACATCTAAGTATCTGTGGGGGAGCGAAATGAAGTGGTTGGTACTGTTAGCAGGTGAGATGTTATATCAAAAAATTACTTAATATTACTTATTTATATAATCTATACTAACAAATAAAATGTATGGGTGTTCGTGCTATCAGAATAACACTTTTTAAGTGCATGAATGTATTGCGGTACTGACAACAAAACAAAATTCTTAACATTTTTGCCTGTTTGTGCCGGCTATTCTCCGCAACGTTTGGGGGATTTTGGCGAGACTTTCACATTATAAGAAGTTACTTAATCTATTTTTTATTATAAATGGGAAAGTAACTTTGCATGTCTGTCTGTTAGGCTTTCACAGCCGAAACACTTGGCTGATTGTGAGCAAGATGTGAACATAGTTCTAGCCTAGGGAAAACGTAGACTACTTTTTACAAAAATCGTCCTATATTAATGCCAATTATGATAAAATGAATGGAATTAATTGGAAGCATGGAATCGGATCCACGATCTCCGATTAAATGGTCAAGGTCTTTAACCACTAAACCAAGAGGTCAGACAATTAGTAATTTCAGTAATAAATATTGTTAATTCTGTTGAAATAGGTATAGCGGCGGTGCTCGGCGCCGTACCCCGGGCTTCAAGGAACACGGGCTTCCTGGTGGACGAACATGACGACGGAGGCTTTGTTGTAACCTTCGTTGGAGGTAAATGCTATTCTTTTTTAAATCTTCTCTTGAGCTCCTCAATTTCTTAAGCGCAAATGATCCAGCTTGTATCAATTTTCGTATTTATTCATGATTTTTTAATGACAGATGATGGTGCCGAGAACATCGCACATATCGGCCGCAAAGGTTCGGCGGACGACGATGCAGTATCGTTTGAAGTTGTTTCTGAATATGACGAGTCCAGAGGCGGCCACAAACTCACAGTCCACTGGGACGGTCCCAGTGATAGGGTCTTTGAAGATTGTTTCGATTTTGGTAATAATAATAAAGTTCAGATTGATCACATTAAAGTTTATATAATAGTGTGCAACTAAAACAATTGGTCCTATTTCGATCAGGTTCCAAGCAGTGGTTTGCTGGTCCAGAACAAAAGGAACAGTACTGGCCAATCCAACAGGGCAAGTTGCAGAAATACTCAATTGTTTCAAAAGAAGCTGACAATTCGGCCGTCTCCGAGAGATATTGGCTCAACTCCGCCGGCCAGTACATCTACGTTCACCCCGAAGTCCCCCTATTCGTAGACTATAATAACGTCGCAAACAATCACCTCTGTCTCATCGCCGATGTCGCAGACCCGTACTCGACAAGAAGAACCCACAACGTTTTGAAATACGATATTTGGGTCTTCGAGAACGCCAAAGTTGCTCACCAGCACGCTGTTGATACTTACCTAGGCAAGCCCTCAGGTATTCCTGACTATCGAATGATCCAATATCCAGTCTGGTCCACTTGGGCGAGGTACTCCCGCGAAATTGACCAGGACAGCCTCTGGGAGTTCGCTAATGAGATCAAAGACTCTGGATTCCCCAACGCACAGTTCGAAATCGACGATCTATGGGAGATCTGTTACGGCTCACTGACTGTAGATGAACGGAAGTTGCCGAACTTCAAACAGCTGGTCCAAGATATCAAGGGACTGGGTTTTAGAGTATCCATTTGGGTCCACCCGTTCATTAACCAGAACTGCAATCCATGGTATTCAGAGGCTCTAGAAAAAGGGTAAGTATTTTTAACAACGACAAACCACTGAGTGATCCAACTGTTCATCTTGGCTTTACGTAACTGAACTTTGCAACTATTACTGTTTCAATGTCTCACACGGTTTTCCAGATACCTAGTGCTCAATGAGGATGGCGTACCAGACAGTTCCTGGTGGAACAACAACGGTTCCATACCCGGGTACATCGACTTCACTAACCCGGAAGCATCCGAGTGGTACACTTCCCGAGTCCGTTATATCATGGACACATACGACATTGATAGCATAAAGTTTGACGCTGGCGAGTCCAGCTGGTCACCACAGGTAACTTTTTAATCCTTATATTATTTGTTGGACACGGCTTAACTCTCATGAGACAAGGTTTAAGGCTGGAGTTTTTCAAGCTGATTAAATCCCCGATTGGCAGACTGTACACACTTTAGAGAACATACTATTATAATTATGGTCTTGATTTGAAATAGACACTGTTGCTTATCAGATTCCTGTACAAAACGGAGACATCGACTTTCATCCTGGGCATATCGTGCAGTCGTACGTACGGGCTGTGGCAGCTTTCGGTCCCATGATTGAAATCAGAGCTGGAATGAGGTTCGTAATCTAAAAAATATTTTACTTATCTATATCGATAAGACTTTTAAAACAACCTTGCTTTTATCATTATTATTATACCATCGCGCCGGGTCCTTCACGGCGTGGGCAAAGCGCACCAAGTGCCAAATAATAACCTTACAGACCGAACGTGTTCCTTCTATATTCGTTACATCGAGCATCCCGATTTTGAAAATGCAACCTTCGTATTCAAAAATACGGATATACTTTGAAGTTTTAATTAATATTTTTGGATCACGTTTTAGTTTAAGATTTAAAGTTGACGCGAAAGGCTATAAAGTGCAAACAATCTTTTCAGAACACAAGACTTACCGGTCTTCGTGCGGATGGTCGACAAAGATACCTACTGGGGTTATAATAACGGGCTCATCACCTTAGTGACCACGCTGCTGGCGATGAACTTGAATGGCTACACGCTGGTGCTGCCCGACATGATCGGCGGGAATGGATACAACGAGTCCCCCAGCAAGGAGCTGTTCGTGAGGTGGCTCCAAGCTAATGTCTTCATGCCCACGCTGCAGTACTCCTTCGTCCCCTGGGATCACGACGAAGAGGTACTAAACTTGCATTTTTTTATCGTGCAATAAGCTTGCGTTTGACTGCGAACTCACCTAATGGTAAGTGACGTGCAGTCTAACATGTATCACGCTTGCCTAGAAATTGAATTGATCTAAACAATCGGGTAACATCTTTTTATGTAGGCATTTGTAAATTCAAATTCAAATTGTTTTCTTCATTATAAGTTATTTACGTTATAGTATAAGTCATCGTTATTCGGCTTTGTGCGCCTTTCAGGCTACAGACGCTTACAGTAGACCGGGAGAAAAATATATACAAATAAACCTTTTGTCTTTGTCTTTCGGTACATCTATAGGCAGTAGAAATTTGCCGCCGCTACACCCAACTCCACGCTGACTTCGCTGACGAGATTACGGCGGCAATGGAGGCCTCGGTGCGCGACGGGACACCCGTGAACCCACCCATCTGGTGGCTGGACCCCACTGATGAAGTCGCCTTAGCTGTTGGGGACGGTCAGTATCGATTTTCACATTATTATTATCATTATTTTAGTAGGCACGGTTGAGTATTTGCGGCCTGAGGCGAGTCGACTTACATAGTGGCTGGCGGAAACAGAAAGAGCGGTTGATCAGAAAAATCCAGCGCCCAGCCGCGTTAGTGTAGCGTTCTGGATTCTAAAGACTTCCATTATGACAAAAACGACCAATGCCAAATAATTTGTGTATCCAGCGTTTATTAATTCGAAATTTTAAAAATTGTCTTTCGTATTTTTTTTCTGTGTAGAATTCCTCCTCGGCGTACGTGTCCTGGCCGCTCCGGTGGTCGAAGAAGGCGCTGTATCTCGCGACATCTACCTCCCTCGTGGCTCCTGGAAGGACGGCAACAATGGTGACCTGTACCAGGGCCCCCTGTGGCTGCGTGACTACCCGGCCCCTCTGGACACCCTGCCGTACTTCACACTCGAAGACTAAATCAGTATAGACCATAAGTTTGACCCGAAAGTTGATTTGAATGGTTATAATTGCATATGTTGTGCTGTTTTTATTTATCAGGTGTCGCATTTGATAATAAAATTTTCATTGTAAATAATTGTTTTGTGTTTTGTTTTTCTATATATGTAGTAATCATAATATGGCAGAGCTGAAGATGTGATTACAGACATACAGCTAACAAACATATATACATATACAACACTTAGATATTATTTTTACAGTCAAATACAGAATAAATTCTTGGTCGACTAATTACTGAACCACCAGGTCCAGAGACTAAGGTACATAATATCACGACTAGTTCCCATAAGCGCAAGTACACACTTAATGATTTCCTCCCGCTGTGATACTGACAATTTTCTTCCGCTACTTCTACTCTTGTCAAGATCCTCATATCTGTCGTCTATAACTGATACTCTTAGACTAGGTTACATTTAGATCAACTACTACCTCTTCAAACTCCATCACACACAAAACATTTAGGGTCCTACCGCAATTTCTATTTACACATCCATAGTGTCACCAGGAAAATATTTACATCGAATGTCCAATAAACTGTGAGGAACTTTTCAATCTACTCCCCTTGTATGTAGAAGCGTACATTTACCGAATAATTATTTACAGAAGAAATCATTCTGATAAGTGGAATAAAGTTCTTTCCACATTTCCTGATAAAGGAAACTCGTTTTCAGATTTCACACACACTGAAATTCTTCCCGGAATCGGTGTCCGAACGGGTTGAGCTCCCACTCCAATTGCCCGCAACCCCGGAAGCCTTATTTCAATTGCCTGTTACAGCAGCTAGTACACACCGTAGCTGTATTTCGATCCTGAGCTAAAGAACTATCACACATAACAGATTTTAAAGTTACGTCCAGTGTCAGCTTTATTCATGTTATATAGTTTTCTTTTTCTTTTATTTCTTATATTTTGTCTTTATCTTTTTGCAGTATGTGAATAAGGACAGTTTCGTTTTTACTTTTCTTTCTTTCAATGATCAAATGAAGAACTGGTAACATATCCAGAGTATAGTTTAAGCCATAAAATATAATTACATTTAATCATCTTATGAGAGGAGACTGTTCTTTTGACAACGGAACAATTAATAATAAAATGATTGTCGATAATGACGCAATGGAAAATCACACTGAAGGCATGCGAATGGTAATGTTTCTACAATCAGTCTACTAAGCCTACTTATGTAACACAAACACTTAACAGATGTCCCGAAATGTAACAATCCACAATAAGCTTCTGTAATCTGATCAGCCCGAAAATTCCACGGTTATCACCTTATCTCAGCCGGCTAGATGGGTCACGATAAATGCATATAAAAACATGCAAAAAACTTGTCATTTATCTCAGTAGCAGATAATTCGAAAGTTAGTTGATAGAGACGATGGAGGCTTTAAGAGCGCTGCTTGGTGAGTGAAATGATTTTATTTATTTATGCTTTTCTCCATAATAAAGGAATCACGAAAAATGAATGATCGCTGTTCAGCTTTTTATAGAGAGTTAAATTTATATGATATACCCTACTCATATAATAATCTTTTTGACAGGAATTCTTGCTTTGGGTGCGCTTGCGCATTCGCAAACTCTGTTAATACAAGCTGATGATCTTACAATTTCTCTGGAGCCACTGGTTACTGGAGGGTTCGAATTGGCACTTACCAAAGGTAAAAATTTTCTTCCCTCCCTTTCCAAATTGGTCTATTAAAAACCCTGGAAATGTATGAAAATATTTCGTATGAAACAATTTATAAGTAAAATGTCATGATTCATTAATTCAAATTCAAATTGTTTTATTCATTATAAGGTACATACATACACTTAATGACTTAATTACTTAATTTAGTATCTTGATTACTTACGTGCAGGAATTAATTGACCTATGTTCTACTTCCGAGTTTCCAAAGTTTTGAGGATTATTTTTGCAATTTTTTTGTAAGAATGTACCTACAGTTCGCTTGCTGGTAACATTGAAAACAGGATAAAACCGGTAATATAATAAAGACCTCTAAAAACAGAGTAATGAGTTGATACAGGAACAATTTATTGAATGATATTTTATTTGGACCATCATTTTCCTTAACAACAGGCGATGAAAAAGTCGTGTATGGACAGATTGGCCGTACCCTAACTTCCACATTTACCGTCGGGGAAGTGGAAGGTGGTGTTGAGCTATATATCGGTGACGCAACCCTTACGCTAATTACCCTATACGACGATGTTAATGATGCAAGAGGAATCAAAGTCAAATGGAATTCTATAGCTCCTATAATATTCGAAGACTGCATGGATTTCGGTAAGGGTGTGATTGAAAATATCTACGGGTAAAATCCTGCTATAAATCCATCAAACAAGCATATGTAATTGTACCACCTAACATCAAGAAGAATAAATGAATTTTACAATTTAATGCAGTTCTAACGTTTTTTATTATCCAACATCAAATTTGGTTGCCTAACATCGGAATAATTTATTTTCAGGTGAAAAACATTGGTACGGTGGTCCCATGCAAGAGGATCAACTTTATCCGATAGAAAATGCTGAACAGAATTATATGCCATACGTCTCCAGGGAAATAAATAACGGGAACATTGTCGAACGTTACTGGCTCAACTCCGCTGGAGAATACATCTACGTCAATCCTCAAGTCCCATTATTTGTCGATTACAAGAATATTTTGCCCAATCATATTTGTTTTAGCGCCCAATCAGTTGACCCCTATTCTCCTAGGAGAAACCACACGGAATTGTCTTATGATGTCTGGTTACTGTCTAACGTGAAGGCTGCTCACCAGCACGCCGTCAAAACTTATCTAGGCCAACCATCGGAAGTTCCAGATTTCAGGATGGTTCAACACCCCGTATGGTCTACTTGGGCCCAATATTCTCAAGAGGTGGACGGACAGAAGGTTTTGGAATTCGCTCGACTAATAAGAGCTTATGGTTTTAAGGATTCTCAAATTGAAATTGATGATTTATGGGAAACCTGCTATGGCTCGCTCACTATAGATGAAAAGAAATTCCCTAACTTCCCTAACACCGTCAAGGAGCTGAAAGACCAAGGCTTTCGAGTTACCATTTGGGTGCATCCACTGATAAATTACAACTGCGAGCCGTATTATTCCGATGCTTTAAGTAAAGGGTGAGTGATTTAGTTCAAGGTTACATAATTATCTCATTTTTGACGAAATAAAACTCTTCTTTGTGATTCTATGAGTGACGTGTTTGTCCTAGTTACTTAACCTTGAGTGAAAGCGGAAGTGCAGATGGCTCCTGGTGGAATAACAATGGTACTACTGCCGGGTATGTAGACTTCACCAACCCTGCCGCAGCGGAGTGGTGGTACGAGCGAGTGAGGAACTTACTGGACACACACGGAATTGACAGCGTGAAGTTTGATGCTGGGGAAAGCAATTTCACTCCTCAGGTATATCTAGCTCATAAAACCATGTTAAAGATAATCGATTACTAAGTGAGATTTTTTTCGAGAGAAATTAGATTTGCATTACAGGTTGCAGTTCAAAATGGAGATATCGATCTGCAACCTCACCACATTGTCCAGGCGTACGCCAGACTGTGCGCCAGGTTTGGAAAGATGGTGGAAGTGCGCGCGGGCTTCATGTAAGGCCGCAATATTTAATTTCTTCACTTATACCTTTATATCATTAGGGTGTTAAGGTAACAGGCTAGTGGTGAGTGGAGCATTTGGGTACCACCAATTTACGGACAAACCTCTCGCGTCAGAAATGCTGGTAGCCTGGTTCATACTTAAACACGCGATTATGCTTCACGTTAA
>DWEM01001362.1:0-14570 GCA_018245935.1 Agara belti belti | reverse complement strand
GCGGGGTCGTTATTTACGCGGGAAAAACTTTGTGACACATTGAATTCCACGCGGGCGCAGCCGCGGGCAAAGCTAGTTATTAATACTTACACAAGCAATAGGTCTCTTCGCAGGTATTTAGCGAGACCTAGCAGCGCGCTCTGCGTTCGATAGAGCTGCAGAAGTCTATTCAGCATGAGCACCTGCTTCGTCAAGGTTATCTCGTATCTGTTATCTACAAGATGTATTTTTAAAATTATCATGTTTGATCTGAGATGCAAATGGATACTAGGAAAGGTGTAGAAAAAGTTGAGTATCTATATATAAAATTCAAGACAAAAAGTTTGTGTTAATAGGGTCTTTAAGTAGGAATATGAATATCTATTAACTACTAAACAAAAGTATATCAGAATTTAAAACTAATTTTCTATTAAAGTTAAAATTTCCGACAAATTATAAATATTAAATAAGAAAGTGTTCCATAGAATTTTATTACCAAATGACTCTTTCCAGGGTGATTCCAGGAACTCCAATGGAAGACAACCGAACAAATCTATCATGAAAGCGCCCCTGAGGTAGTGGGCCGCGGTGCTGGACGGATGGTACACCAAGATACCCTTTTCGTTATAATAGCCCACGAGCATTCGTTGAAAACTAAAGGTAAGTGCGAAAATAACAAAACAAAAATAAAAATGAACGTTCCGCGCACGTTTCACCTAACAACCAACTTTAGACACTATCTTACGTTACGCTAAGATAAATCAAACTGACTGAATTCATTGTCCTGAAATTCTTGCTGCAAATAGTTACTTGAAATAAACCAATAATGGCGAAAGATACATTAAGATTGATACTAATGAAAAAAAAACAGTTATTTACAGATCAAAATAGGCGGTGTAGTCCAAGATGAAAGCCACGGTGGAGAGCCAGGGCCATTGCAGTACAAGGTAGGTGTAGTTTGGAAATACCATGGCAGAGAGCAGCGCGCAGGCGGCCCGGAGCCACTCGCACTTAGCCAAGTACCGGCCGTCTGGACGTATCGTGAAGCGAGGGAAGATATACCTGGAACCAAATGTTTTTAAAATACTGGGTTTGTATCTAATAACGAATGACTACTCATTGAGAGAACTGGAATGTAGTATATTGGAATTCCGCCGTCAAGACAAAGCCTGCTTCGTGAAATAATAAAACCACAGATATACATCACTACACAGAGTATAAAACAAAGTCGCTTTCCGCTGTCTGTGCCTATGTATGCTTAGATATTTAAAACAACGCAACGGATTTTGATGTGGTTTTTTTAATAAATAGAGTGATTTAAGAGGAAGTTTATATGTATAATAATATATGTAGTGATACGTCGAGGTGAACTAAACACACATTTTACGAAATTCTATCTCCAAAGAAAATTGGGGGGGTGGAGGCGGGACGAAGTCACGGGCAAAAGCTAGTACAATTATATAAAACCCCTAACTAGCAAAGTGACGTCATAACTCAGAATTTCCAAAACTGAAACCGTTGTAAAACATCATCAACCAAATAAGCACTTTCAAATGTCCTATCCACATACCTCAAAACGGATAAGAAACCGAGATTATCGAAGGGTTGCAGAAAATCATAGTCCACTTCGTGTTTTCTGGGGAGACGAAATCTTTCAGTGTTAGGTGCTGGCTGCTCTGGTTGGTATGTGACAAATCTTATACGACGCACCTGCAAACTAGTGTATTCCTGAAATGTGATCACATCGTGAGGAACTGGACAATACTCATTATTTTAGTGATATAGAAATCAAATCCATTTAAATTACATGACGTTAAATCGAACTGAAAGTCCTTGATAAGTTCTAATAGACTTCCTTGCGTTATGTTACGAAATTGCCTATAAGGTGATCTAAAGAAACCGTTGAATTCAGAAGAACCAAGATCGATTATACGCCAAAAAAGCGACATCTTATCCCAAGCGATATTGACGTTAAAGCGGACGGTTGAACCTTAAGTTGTTATTTGAGTCAAAATTATAGCTGCTTTTGTAACTTACACGTTGCTCTTTCGCAAACTTGATGGCGTCGTTTATTTGGGGAATTTTCAGAACATTAATCAAATGCTTCCGCGATATGCAAAACAATTGGACGTGAGTTACCGCTCGTATTGTATAGAACGCTGGAAAACCTGGACCGGTAACGTTATTGTTAGTTATATCTGCTTTAGATACATTTTCACATTACTCTAAGTCTTGAAATACTTTACTCTCACGAATATTCCCCGAAATCTAGCATTTGAAAGTTTTCATAAAGGTGGATAGGCTTTTACTAACACGTAGTACATGGTACGCAGCATTATCCCTTTCAATGGAAATGGTTGTACTGTGATCTTGGCCAATGGGCCAAGATCACAATACAACCCTTACATTAAAAGTAAAGAAACCTAATAAATTAATAAAGGTAATTTTAACAACAATTTTCAGTATATCCTTTGATCATTTATTACAATGATGAAATATTTATGTACTCACGTAATAAACATTCAACAACGCCAAAGTGATTTCTGGAGCTCAGTTCCCCAACAGCGCACTTGGTGTCTGGGCTTAAAATCTGTGAATGAAAACAACTTAAAGTCATCAGCTGTATATCTCGCGTAGAGGCGACTAAATCCTTTACAAAATATGTCGTTTTTCATTATTGATTTTAAATAGCGGACATGCGGATTGGCCCCTTTATTTGCAACACAGCGTTATGTAAGGAAACTACTCATTTATTATAGCAATATTTATTTCAGGATCAAGACATTAGATTGATAAGATAATTTTACACATTTAAGAAAGGTTGAATGAACAAATATTATCACCTTATTTTAACAGCATCGCTACACTCCAACTTAAAATACGTTGCATCTAAGTTAATCACCAGCACTGGTTATAAACATATTCACTTATAACCCTCCCTTGCCCCCGTATATATCCCTATCCACATAGTTCTCCATTTTGAACAAAGATCTAACATGTCTTGGTAAGTCTGCCTGCAAACCTGAATTCTTAATAACAACAGAAATGAGCGTAACCGTAACGCTTCCGCGGACTACTTCTGAATCATAATATTAAAAATTACAAAGGAGGCCCATACTTAGTCTGTGCTGTAGCGAGCCACTAATTTCCACCACTTTTAGGTCCTGATAATTGACTTCCGCTTACCTCACAGATACCCTGCTTGATGACGTATATTTCGTTGGTGATATCGCCGGTGTTCAGAAGAATCTCATTCGGCGAAGTGTAAAACATTCTCGCATTCGATGACATATTCCTCAAATCATCTCTGTTAAGTAGCTATAACAAATTGTTGTTATTATTAACATCAATCCTTACCTGTGATTTTCTCAATCGGCTATATCTATTATAATTATATAAAATTCTTTGCAAATAAATATGTTCGTTTGGATTTCATTCAAAATCTATTTAACAAACTTATTTTAAAACATTCCCTAAGATTCCAAAAATGTTTATAGGCTGTGTTATATTTAATTTTTTAAATAACATCTCTTATTACTGAGCTTTGGCGTACGGCCTGGGGAATGACGGAAGCGTGGTAACCGACTATATTTTTAATGTAGCATCGCGAACATACGAGTATCGCTCTGAGGTATTTCCAGTAGGTATGTTTAGTGTGTAATGGAGGATGAAATAGTTGGATGTAAATTAATTTTATAAATTTTTGTTATAGAACATTATATTATTTCCACGGGATGACAAATTTTAATCGAATAACCGCTATTGATGGCGTTAAAGGCGCAGTAACGGTATGACGCGTAAACAGAATAGGTACATTCTTTAAGCCGCGGCTAAGAGCTAGTTACATTTAAAGTAGGGCTAACGTGTATTTACTTTCATGAACGGTATGCACAGGATGTATTTGTTCCTCTGTCGCGTCACGATGTCTTGGTACACGTGGGGCGGCAGGTCGTAGAAGATTGTATTGTTCTTAGTCGATGTTGAATACGCCTTCACAGAAGACACGGGATGACAAAACATTCATATCATACATGATACAACTCTAATAAACACACTTTAGGGTATACCCTTTATAACATGCATATTGGCAAAGAAAACAAAATTGCGCTAATTTCTTCTTTCTTTCTTTCTTCTTTCTTTCTTCTTACGGCGTATGTTTCTACGAATAGAGTTGAACAGAAAAAAATCAAAGAAAAATAGGGAGATTACAGAAATGGAGAAAATAATACTCGTAGAAATTAATAATTAATCTTTGAATAAAAACTAATTTTAATAGCAAATTCGTCTATTCATTGTTTTATCTAAGACTAGCTATTGCCTGCGACTTCGTTCGCGTGGAATAGTAGCTTTGGGCGACATTTTAATTTCCTGGGATACTTTTATTGCAAACAATACAGATACAAACTGCTCCACGCGGAATAAGTCGCGGGCAAAAGCTTGTAATTAATATACCCTATATTGATCAGTGATCAAGTAGCATTGAAGTGGTGAAAGAATTTTTGAAATTGGTCCAGTAGTTTTTGAGCCTATTCGTTACAAACACACACACACACATCTTTCCTCTTTATAATATTAGTATAGACTAGCGGAACGGGTGACGAACGAAAAGTAAGAAAAAGTCTTATATAACACCTTGTCAGTGTACCAGCACAGCTGTAAATAGGTGATAAACCTCGTCCTCAATTCTGGGTCCACCTCGTTCCGCGCCAGAAAGTGTTTTACGATCTCTACATTGGAATCGAAGTTTTCTCTGTAAACAAATACGATATCAATATTTCATTCTAACGCATCTCCCTCAGATGTTAATTTCCCCCAGCTCGATATTAATTCCATTGGTTCGCGTTCTGATCATCCTACGATCATTGCAGTAAGTTTAAATGTAAACATCTGACCAACTAGCGAAGTTATGTAACACAGTAAGAGGTAAACGTTTCACAATGAGATCACAAGTTACAAAATATAATTCACGTTATTTTAGATTTTAACCGCCTTTTACTAAGTGCTATAAAAGCGTAGCAATATTAACAATGGAGGAAGGTTATTCCGACACGGCTAGATAGAGAAAAAGCACCGATTGTTTTGACTTCATTAAACTTCAAAACTCACTGAAGTAAAGCAATCGTAGCAGCTTTTCTAAAAGGCCGCTAAGTAGTAGAAATAGTACTACACGCATACCTCAAAGCAGTAGTAACCATAATGGTAGCCGAGTACACGGCTTCTATGAAAATATGCAATACTATGCATATCTCCAGCACCAACATGGTGTAGAGAATGTTATCCCAATTATAAATGCCCCAAGTTTGCATGTGCGCTGAAATAAGCATTTTAACTCGATAATATTTAAGAAAATTTCGTCATTAATATGAGCATGAAAATAATCATGATGACTCATGAATGATTGCTAATACATGATATTCCGCTAGAGCTTTTGAAATATTGAGAAAAGGAGTTTTAATGGATAATGTCACGAATCAACAATTAACCTACTTACTAGTGAATGTAAGCATTGATATCGACCAATATAGACTGAACAAAAGCCTGTCTCTAACTGTATCTTCATCTGACGGCGCGTGTTCCCAGAACGGAGAATGAGTGAAGTTTGTTACCAGACAATAGTCGAATCTGTGAAAATCGATTGCAACTAACACACATATATACGTATATGAACACTTAAGGCTCTATTTGACTTTGTATATATTATTTGAGACAACAATAAAGAAAAGAGACTCAGTAAAACAATTAGGTAAAAATCAATGTATTACATATTAAACATCCATCACTGATGAGATGCGGTGACAGCAATTCAAAAAATACTGCAAATAAGTAACAAAGTCACATAAAACTCACTGAAAACACATAAAGCCTTGCTGTAAAGCAGCTATGAGATAACAGGAGATCAGCATTATCAGAGAGAAAGAGAAGAACCGCAGCACGTTGCTGTTGTACACGCATTCATCTTCGATTTGTTTTAGTACGCAAAATACCTATTTGAGGGAAACGCAAATTTACATAAGTTTCCAACATTATTTCTAAAGGTATTCTTAAAAGGTTCTTATAAATGCAGGTATTGTAACCTTAAAACCACAATAATTCAGGTGAAAGAAAAACAGGACACGAGTAAACATTGACAGGCGGGACTAATTTTAAGTGTAGTTAAAAGAAACTTAGTTAAGTTTGCTAAGGAACCTCAACCTCAGAAGCATTAGTACGCAATCAGCTAATAAAGATAACATGTAAAATGGAGATTTGGTGTCAGATAAAGCAAGAGCAGAGATCGAGCCCGTGTGTCATTGCGCACGTTTATACATTATATAATAGTGTTATGTGCACCTTCGGTAATCTCAACAGTTTATTGATACCGGCGTAATGGCCTTCTCCGATAAACTCGAAAATCGGTAAGGTGCCAATCACATCAAGCACGAACCAGCGGCTACGCGCTTGTTGGGATGAGGTCTGGGCCAACGTTATGGGTATTCCTAAAAATAATTTTGTCAATTATAAGAGCTTGCAAATTGTATAAACAAATAAAAAACATGAATTGTATTAATAGAATGCACAGACGATAACAAGGCGAAGAATACATAAAGAATTTCAGAATTAAATAACACTACAATTAAGCTAAAAACGCGTAATTTTAAATCAATTAAAAATAATAAAAAGCGTCTTATTTTTATTATATAATTATGACCTGAATGAATTACCATCCTCAACGTTGGCCCCTGTGGAGAGATGGACCATAAGGTCAAGGGCAAAAATACTCGTCACCACGTAGTCATAGAATCTGAATTTAAGGGAAACCTCCTTTATATACACCAAGTTGTAAGGATGTGTCTAAAACAGATATTAAATTTTCGTTTACGTATTATCCTAGATAACAACAGACCAAGAAGGTATATGATTGATTTAGCGTAAAATAAAAAGGGACGGCACGAAAAATAAAATAATAATAATAATAACAGTAGGTAATAATGATCAAGAGGGACCAATAAAACTAAAAAATAAGCACCTAATGACTCTGTCAATAATTAGGTTTACGGTCATTTAGGTGAATTTTTATTTTTATATACATGAATTTTTCTTATTGCTGTAAACAAAAATGATAATTTAACCAATTCGAGGAACGCTCACAATGCACACGACAATAATGACACACGCAACAAAGGAATGCCAAGCGTATTGAAGAGACGAGTGCGGTTGAAGAATACAGGGGAAAGTGGGCCGAAGACAGATCGCGTCCGCTTCGTTGGTCATAGATGTATCCGCACGCTGGAACAGTGAATACCTAATTAAGCCTCAAAATCCCTACAATTGATGATAATTTCAGTCAATTGGAAAAACTTTATATGAAGCTTGTTATTTTTGAACTTTTAAATATTCCAGAAACAACAAGCTGGGTAACCGAGTTTCGGTCGGATGATATTTCTAACCCAACCTAATCGAGCTATTTTTATAAATATAAATTTATTACCTCTAACGATACCTCGGTGTGAAGTTTTACATAAGCAAAAGATTAAAAACGTTATTCTGATATGCGCATAAATCACAGATTTCTTTAAATTGTCACATAATCAGCTAAGAGATTTTAAATTTTGTATTGTATACATTTATTACATACCAATCGTTTTTTACGTAATAACACATGGCATTGAATAAAATATAAATGTATTTTTTCATGTGAAAACGAATTATCACGGAGGTGGCACCTATCTAAAATTGATCTAATTTGAACAGTAAAAGACCATCTAAATACAAAAATTCGTCACAATCGTTAGAGCCGTTTCCTTACCATATTTAAGATGAAAAAGCTTTGAACATATCCAACTAAAATGTACTAACGTTCCTTTTGACGTAGCAACCGGCGACCTCCAAGACAACATCTTTTTTGGAGCACAAAGATTCTCCGCGCTCGTCCTTCGATTCTTGCAAACTCATCAGATTTTGCTTAAAATGCAATATACTGCTTTTGTATCTGTCCAAAGCAAATATTACCTTATTTTTCTTAATAACAAGCGAATTACTGAAATTGTTGCAAGTTCTGCACGTACGTTTCATAATCATAATTTAACCTTAAAGTCCAGCTGTATATTTACTGCAAAACTATGCTACTTTAGAGTGATCTTATATGTATTGCTTTACCATAGCTTCAAAACAAGTATTTACTTGACATCCTTTGCAATTCTGTTGAAGAAGTGTATTTTCACGTTGTCAAAATGCTCCTAAAATCGAAATATAATCACTAATATTGCTGTTCTTTTAAGACTACGACACGGATATTTTATAATGCTACCGAACGGAAATCAATAAATATCATTTCTTTAACATATTGCGATTCGTAATCAAATAACTAACATCGAACGAGGTCAAAACAATTTTCCCTTGCCGGGTATTCCTGCCGTACTTAACGACAGTCTTCCACAAGTCGGTAGCTTTCAACACGTGTGCCGTGCAGAAGGTGGCCGCCCTGAGCTCGACGTGCGCCCGGCCGCAGCCAGCGACAGGACAAGAGCCGCACGGAGACAGAATCGTGCCTCGAATCATGCGCAAGATGGCGGTACTGTCGTCTTCTGCTGTCAGCATCTATTAATTATTTTAGCAATAAATAAAAATTAAGATACATTTCTCAAAGTAACATTCCCCTCTGACAGCTACTACTCACTAACTAAACCATCTCCGTCATCAGCGAGAACCAATCAATGGATTGCGCCTCGATCTTTAACACGTTCTTGCCCTGACTCGACTTTGACTTTGACTTTTTTATGTGCAAATTAGGTTTTTATTTTATCAAGTAATAAAGTTAACCTCTATATCGCCGTAAGTGATGTAAATGATAGAAGATCTTTTGGTTGATCGTTTTATTATGATGTCTCCGGGGATGTAGTGGATTGTGTTCATGTTTTTTGCCACTTCCGATATAAATTGGTAAGAGAGATCGCGAAGAACTCGACTCTGGGAGAAAAAATAATTTATATTTCAACAATTGCATAATGATACTCGTAGCTCTGGGGAAAGCTTGTAGAAGGACGATGACTAAAACACGTATGGTCTTCATGAAGTTTATCAACGTTATATTGAATGAAAACGATTTGCAATACAATTTGAAGGACATATAGCTTAAAGCGAGTACATTATACGGGCGTAGTCCATCCTGTGCCAACGAATCGTGCAGTTCAGAGAGATTGGTTACGAGCTCTAAATTTAACTGAACTTAAATCATTGATGATTGCTGTTCCATTGCAATTGCTATCCACAAGGTTTAGTTTTGCCCAACTGCATTTATGAATAAGTTTAAATACCTTTTGAGTAGCTTTAAAATATATGTCCGTGTTTATAGTGTCAGGAAGGGTAGGTGGAAAGTTTGGTAGCAGCTTAGTGGAGGAAACTGCTTTTTGTTTCTGCCAATACATCTTATAGAATGTCTCTACTTTCTCACGCAGACCTATTGGTACATGGGACTCTTTCTGGAAATACAATTCAACCTTTTAATAGTTAATTCAGTAACTATGTACTGATTATTATTATTCGGAGAAACATTTGAAATGAGACTTTATTTTCTAAAGATCAAACTTTTCCGTGGTATAGCTAAACACACAGTTGTCTTCTCACTTTCGTTGCAACGACTTTCCGAACTATAACGTTCTGAGGTAAAAGTTTCTGATATAAACAACAATTATTACCATTTCCTTCATGATCAAACGGTACCGCGCACGGAAGGACTCTTCAGGCCTCATGTAGATACTGATGACGAGGGATAAGGATGCGACTGCGGCACCAGTGACCACGAGACAGCCGGTGATCATAACCAGAAGGCAGGTCACACGTTCTATGTCGTTCCACGGAGCGATCGATGGCCTAAATGCATAATGGCTACTTTAAATTTTGTCCCCACAAATATTATAGCATCGATAGGCTCGGAGATATTTAAATAAAATGTATCGTAGGGTTCTTGATAACAAATTGGACATAAAAGATTGTTTTTCATTTATAAAAACAACAACAACAACATAACGTCACGCCAGGTCCCTAACGGGGTAGGCAGAAAGCACCATTTTTCATTTATACTTCCAAAAATACCAAGCTCCTTAGGAATACCAGATATTGTGTATTCTTGGTAGCCGACTACACAATTCAATTCATTATTCATAAATCACCGAAGAAGTGTCACTGAGAAAGTCTGCATCTTACCCGATGGGTATAAACATCTTGTTGACTATGTAAAGTGCGCCGAGGAACGTTATATCGGTGTCTTTCGAAAAATATTGTCTTCGCATAGTATCGAGCAAATCCTGTTTGACTTCGAACAGAGCGCGTTGATAGCCGACCTGCTCCGTGTATTCTTGCTCGAACTGGAAGTAAATAGTTCATTCTATCATGAACTATGAAATAGCCATTACTTCTTAGAACTAGATTATACCACAGACGTCGTTATATCAGACGCTTACATAACTTGTACTTGCGAATTTTCTGATGGTCTGATATTATCACTATTTGTGCCTATAAGTAATTTACCCAGGTACCCTACATGTAGGATGGCTGTAGATCCATTAAGTGCTATTTTGCATCGGCCTGGTGACTTTTGAAGTTCTATTTCCATAAGTCTCACCTGGTCGACTTGAAGCCAAAGCAGAGCCAACGTGACCCGGAGCACGAGGAATATGTAACAGTACATGAGTGTGGTGCCGATTATACTGCCTTTCATATTGTAGTTATCCGTGGACCCTGAAACATTTGTGCTATAGAAATTTCTTTGGAGCTGACATTTCTACATTTTCGAAGATCTAAAGTGGTATTTTAAATCCTGCACGATTGCAAACCCAAATTAGGCCTTATCTACTGCATGCCAGTTTCCCAAAGTTTTTAAAACTTCTGATAAAAATCTTACGTTTGATACCGAAAGACTTCTAAATGGTGGAATGTTAATGTAAATAAGTCAATTAGTGTACGAGAATAATGGATATACTAACATAAATATCGGAACGGCCGATGTAGGCGAATATAATAGCAAATAAGTTTGAAAACTTTGTTACTGGAGTCTTCCAACGCGATAATATAATGCGAATACGACATAATATCGAGAATGAAGCCGCCTGAAACAATTAATGCACCATTAATGGAAATGTCAACTATCATGGCTTCAGAACATCAAAACGTAAACTGGCATCGAAACATTCGAACAGCCCTTCAGACTAACGAAGGACTAATACTCAACATAATTATAACCAATCTTCACAAAACAAAAAGCACCGACATGTTAAATTTGCATACAACGTCTTGGTACAGTTATTACTATTGTATTATTATATATTTATCCGTCAAATCAAGTGCTACAGGTAAGTCGTCAATTGAATTTCCTCAGTTTTCACAATACATAAGAAAGATCGGTACGTTTTACTAGCGCCATCTAGTGTAGTACTGGATATTAAAATGTTACCTACGAATGAATCTCGCCTTCAAAAAGACCGTATACTCTGGAAAACATCAGAGCTTTATGAACAACGTATTAGTAACTCACACGACGTCATGGCATCAACATTGGAGTTCTCCAGCTGTAGCAGGACGTTGTGAGCGGAAACCAACACGTGTATCGCGTACAGGACGTTGAAGAGTACGTCGAGGATACGGACGATGTCGTTGTCTGTACCGCACGCTTCCCACACGATCGCGGCGAGAACTATCGTACAAATGAGACCGTTCCACAGCGGTTCGTCAGGCAACGCCTGCAGGTATTCGACGAATCCATCCGCGCTCCACCAAATGGAATATTGAAGCTGAAAATAATTTTTCTTCTTTTTAAATCATTGTAACCTTGTACCTATTCTACGTTAGTATGTACGAGATTTATTGGAGAATGCTGAACGCTCCTTTAAATGGCACGCACACCTGCCCAATTATTGTACAAATAAGTTTTTAAATAAATAACAAAATAGCATTAAGTGTGACACGCTCGTAACATTGTCATTGTTCTTACTAGTCCATAAAATCTGTTAATCGTAGTCCCTTCTGTAAAACTTTCTTTGCGGCTTACAAACACCTGCCAGGCCTCTAATGCGTCTGCTACTCTTTTCGTACTTTAGCTGATGCACGCTGCTCGAATGTCAATGCTCGCACACACGATCGTATATAATGGGGGCATAACGCTTTTTCGTTAAGCGACTATTTCTAATATTCAACCGCGATCGGCGTTAAGAAACTTCGATCCAACGAATGAATCATATCAGTCTTATATTACTTATATTTAAAACCGAAACGAACGATCCGGACTGAAGAACGGCACCTCATTCCGCTCGCGTCCGTACTGCATCTCCATATCCTCGAAAGTTGTGGATGGTTTGTTCATTTTGCTACTTAGACTCCGTTTGTCCATTGTAGATATTTTTTAATTTCAAGATTCTTTAAGTCGATTTAATGAAAATGTTTAACACATTACGAAGAGCACAATTAAGGTGAAATGTCACCTCTCACATTACTGTCAAAATTGGCAGAAGATGACTTTTTAATTTTTTGTTATTACATCTAAACATACCATCTGCGTGAAAAAGGTATGATAGGGGACCGAAAAATAATGTTGTTACTGGCCATGTCATATTTTGCTATCATACATTGGCTCTGTGCACTTAAATATTTATTTCGAAATGGTGTCAAAACATTTCAAAGTTTATTAACTGAATCGTTTACTTGCAAGTAATTACCGATAGCTTGTGCACTATAACTACACTGATGTATTTACTTATTAATCCAGTATAACTGCAACTAGTGAAATATTTAAGATACTATTCTAACCAGCCGAAATAGCTCAGTTGGGAGAGCGTTAGACTGAAGATCTAAAGGTCCCTGGTTCGATCCCGGGTTTCGGCAATTTTTTAATTTTAATATTCAATAAAATAAAACACTCAGTAGATTTGCTCATAAATGTATTCTACAATTTTTATTCTATAAGAATAAAAATTGTTGTCTTTTTCTTGTTCAATGACAGTTCAAATATGGAAAGGACACACTAAGAAAAACTTAAGTACGTATAATTACATATGTACATACTATATAATCCATATTCCATTATATAAGAATAATGTGGCAGATTAATTAATGATAACCAAGGAATGTTTTCTTTAGGGAAAAAAAACAAATTAAAAACATAAAATCAAACTACTTTTTTATTCACTAGCATTTCCTACTTGTTTTTATGCTCAGAAAATATTTACACCAGGCATTATGTATAGAACTAGCGAATTACCGCAGTTCCAACTAATAAAATACTATTATTAATTAGTAGGTTACAAAATATCACTATTTTACCCAGTGCCTATTTTAAAAACAATAGTTCATATTGAATTCCAAATTCCAAACTTAACAGCAATTCTAACGAAATGTGGAATTATATTGTTATGTCGAAGACCGCTTTTCCACGTTATATTTACTTATTTTAACTACACTTAAAAAATAATAGACTTTCTTAACAACTATCACATGTAGCATAAGACAGATAATATTGAGTTCTGAACATTCCAATATGTATTTTGAATATTCCGAATTCCTAACTTAACAGCAATTCTAACGTGGTCTGGAATTATTGTTATATCGAATACCACTGTACATTAACACTGTAAATGGACCATAATATTACCGTACATTAAATTTTGTATTCCTTTGTACTAGACTTGTTAAAGTAAAATTTCCACTAGGTCTATCGCCCAAGGAGGGTGGAAATTGACAACTGGCTACCCGGCTGTAACCAGATTAAACTATTTTGAGTAGACTATGCCCTTACGGCTTGTCATTCTATTTAAATAACCTTTTCAGGTGTAAGAGCCTTGAGTCGCAAAGGCTCGAGTGCCCACCCCAATAAAAAAAAACTTATTCTGACTGGACATTATTCTACCGTCACGCCAGATCCTTAAACAGGTAGGCAGAAAGCACCGAGTGCAAAACATCTCTGTCCGTCCAGACCCGACTTGTTTCTCTGTCTCTCAAACACCGTGGTTTCGGAGACTTCTGACTATGGTGACGATATTCAAAAAACATATAACAATTCTATAATTGATATCATTTACCTCCATAAGCTTCTATCACTTGAGTATTATCTAACCTTGAACTTAAATTGATCACAACACAGCTGCGTTAGGCTATTTCACACGTAGCGGTTGCACGTTCGTACCGATTTAAGAGAGTATTCGAATAAAATCTTTAAATGCACGAGAATTTAAAGGAAAATTAACAGGTAATAAACACACAAACTACTGTACTAATAATGTTATCTAACTGTTTATTAAGAATGTATTACGCTGCTGACTACCTCCTATATTCATCATTATTACATGTATCCGACACATTAAGCATAATCGTTAAGAATCAAGCGTAAGGCTTGTTCAGAATATCAGTCAATAATCTTTTTAATGCTCGGTTTTATTCTGGGACCCTTGCCATTAGGAGCAATTGCGGCGAAACCACAGCCTGTATTTATAGGACACCGGTGCGTATAGAGGTCCCGGAGTCCTATAAACAATGCCGAGAAAGTTTAAGGTTAAGATTTTGAATGTTGCCTCCGTCACCAAAAAGATACGTAGCTTCAAAACCAAACTAACCTCCGATTTTGTGAT
>DWEM01001361.1:0-14572 GCA_018245935.1 Agara belti belti | reverse complement strand
ACCCCTTAGTGATAAGGGTTGTCCACCCTTAACATTGTTTGTTAGGCGGTACGAAGTTCGCTGGGTCAGCTAGTATATATATACTATATACAGTGGGATATAGTACGAATTTATGTACTTTATCAGCTGCCTGGGATTGGGTACCACAGTACAGGCTCTGCCTAGTTTGGAACCAGATGACCGTGTGAGTTGTCTTAAGATATTATTATTATTATTAATTGTTGGAAACGGTGCGTATTGAAAACGAAAAGCAATTCATTATACGATAACAATGTTAACGTTCTTTATTTACACTTAAAACGAATAACAATAACATACGTTTATCACTGTTGATGTTAATTATAAACGAATTTCATGTTCTTCGTGTACGTTGTCTGTTAGCGGCGCATACCTACGCTCTTTTCATATTTTTAGTATCGAATACGTTGATCGACGTTACCGTAGAAGCTGCATTGTTCTAACGAATGAATCGTTCATCTTACTGACGGTATACACATAGCGGAGGTGCAGTAAAAATATGAACAAAAAGGCTCAGTTAGTTCCGACGCATTCAATATTCAGAGAGTGGCAATTTCACACGTGCCCGTCGAAACCCTGTCGTAGCGCAAAAAAACTCCTTTTGTTTATCCATCTATGGAACTAACAAGAAAATCTGTCAGTTGTTTCATGATATTTTTTGCGCCTCCAGCTACGAAGCTGGACATCTAGACGACCTTCTTCTGAACGACCAGAAATGGTATAAGGTTTTTTTTCTTAGTTAAGATATATATAGAGACTTAATAGCAAGACATTGAAACACCGAATAAATTACGACAAAGACCAAGATAATGGTTGATTTACATTGTATTACAAATACGAGGATATACAATTAAGAATGGTTTTCAACTGAACGGAGCTTGACTGATGTCAAAATGTAGGTTCTAATACTAATAATAATACTAATAATAGCAATACCAATAGCGATTGACTAAAAAATACCTCGTGTATACTGTAAAAGATTTATGAATGCATTTCATTTTATAATATCCTATAGTATTGTTGCCTTCAGTTTATAGTCAATAGTTGTTTACTATTAGTTCTTAGTCTGCTGCTATTCTTTAGATAGATAATGAATATAAAAGGTGAGTCGTAGATACCGCTTCATATTGTTTAGTCTTTGTATTTTAAAATATTCTAGTGGGGCTTTTCTAACAACGAGATTGTCACTGCATTTGTGTTTTTATTGACTTTATGATTTTAATAAAGAATTCCATTTAAATTCATCAGAATTTTATTCTAAATTATTCTAGTTAGGATTTGCGTAAAAACGCTTCTTAAGTAGTGGCCTTTTCATTTAATTATATTGTAAAATAATATAAACAAGTAAACGCAGTTATCTGACTTACCATGGAATAACATGAATGATGAAACTGATATTTATTACGTCGCCGCCGTCGATTGACTCAACACTTCACGGCATATTGAGTGATGTAAAAGCTACAATATTTTCATATTTATTGTTGGTGTAAAATTTTCACAAATCATAAAATCTTTTATGGTTGATATCCAGGCGGGTCGCTCTTTGACATAAAACTGTTCTCTAGTACGCTACGTATGTATATACATATATTAGCTTTTTAGACGCATGTAGCTGAACCGGAACTGTTACCTCAATGAAGTGGAATCGAGAAGACAAATAACATTTTTATTGGTTATGAGGCATGTTATTATGTATGAACTCTAACTTAAACTCTAACTACTCAGCGTTTACAGTGAAATTTGAAAAATGTTACGTAAATCTTAAAGTTTTGTTTCGGATAACATCTATATTATACTGTTGCAGTTTTTCCCTAAACAATACCAAGACACACTGAAATGAACAGAACAGTTTTTAGCTAAGCTCAATATTATAGGTTGTTCTTAGTTCTGAAAGTCAAAAATGCGTCCTAGTTTTCGCGTCAAAAATTTGTGAATATTAAACAGTGCCAACATTGTGGAGCTTTTAATATAATATGTTGATTTTCTTTTAAAACGGCAAGTTTGCTTCTATCTTATGTTAAATCTCTATCATAGTAGATGGAGGATACCTGTTGGCATTGTTAATCGAATTCCTTGAGCGTATGACAAAACCAGTGCTCATCTTTAGATAGGTCGAAGAAAAAAGTACAAGTGTGAGTAGACATGCGGCTAATTAAACGCGTTATCACCTCTAAGCGTTAATTAACACCTGGTCTATTAGGAATATTCATTTAAAGGCTTAAGCGTCATATCCTAACATATCGACGTCCAACTATTTGCAGCACAATTAATATATGGTTCTGTAAAGTAAAATATAAATTTCTGAACATAATAACAGCACTTTTCTCCTTACGCTCCATTGCCGGGCGTGACTGTCTCACGGAAGCTCAATTGCTGGAGGCCTGAAGCGTATTTTCATCACTCTACTCCATAGACGGGGAAACGGGTCGGTAGTCGAACCGTTCGTCGAATGTCTAAACCGCCCTTCAATCCTCCGACGAAGTATTATACAAGCGGTTTCAACTGCTCTTTGAAGAACAGCAATTCGCTCCTACCGGTCAGCCATCTACGTGCCGACCCCGTCCGCTCGGACTTGACAGACCGCTTGCATCTGCGACTGCGAGCGTCTTGCACAACACATTTATGCAAAGTTGAAATGCCGCACATATATTTGTGTTATACGTTGGTAGCAATTCATCTTATTCCAGCAAACATTTCCGTAGAACCCATTGACTATCAAGCGCATTGTGTGCAAGTTCTCGTAATTTGCAAGGCGCTCACGATAACGGGCCATTAATGAGCGCTTTGATATTGCAGCCCTAAAAAGTTAACGTATTTTTTTCTTGTGCCGTTTTTTCAAAAGCCCGTGCATAACAGTATAAAGAAAATTTTATTAATGTTCGATATTATTTTAGTTACACGCAAGGTTATTGCAAACTTGACTCTGTATGGCATATCGCGAAGCAACGGTCTGACTTAATGACGGCTCCAGTAGATACTATTGGCTGTGGTTGGGTAACAGCATGAAAACCTATGATCGGTAAGATTATTACCCGAACATGTTTGCCCCATAATCGTTTGTGTACCGGGTATTTACGGGACGGGACCCTATTCAGCTGGTGCCATTTATTTTATTTCTTTTTATAACGAATACGTTAAGGTGAAATAAAAGGAATAGTTTTTATCCAGGTATCATTGTATTTTTGTTAAATATCCGACCTTAGCGTCTATTCCTTGTTACCATCTATTAAACTACAGGATGCGTATGTCACATGCGGCCGAGAACCGCACGCCCGCACAAACACGCGTATTAGAAAAAGGCCCTTACTCGACGCCTGTAATACACGATCGATAGAGAAAGATAAGATCGAAATGTTTGAACTGCTATGCTGTCCTACGGCCAATGAATAATAATCGGTGATTGTAGGGGTACATGTAAACAAATACGCAAAAGACTGTACCTACCAAGCGTGGCAAATACTCGGTTTCTAAACTATTTCATTGATGTCTAATTTAAAAATACCAATGTAGTATACAAATATTTAAATACTTATCACTAAATTTTTTTAAATACTTATCAAAAGTTACGTGATATTTCAAGGGTTGATACGGACATGTCATTACTTACTCATTCATCATCACTCATCACTCATCTTTTGTGCATTAAACTTTGTATGTACTTTGTACAGAATTGAAACTAGTGAATATTCGCTTTGTAATTTCTCTTTGAGAAGATTCATTGAATTGAAACATCACGAAATGAGATATCTGCTGTTTGAATTGTACAATAGAGTAGATACTGAAGAGATTTGTAGATTAACACTATTGCTGGTTCAAAGACAACTGATGGGTGTCGTTGACGATAATATAGTGATATAATATCATGTCTGTTGGACGAAATACACAAAGGAGCCAGAATTTTGTAATGACTATTGTAATCGCTTTAAGAGTAGGTTTTGATTTTGGTAAAAAAGGGTTCCCAATATTTTATACAATACGACGATGACCAAAATCTTTAGTTTCGTAACAAATAATCTAAATCGAAACATTGCATTTCCTTTAGTTTACAATAATTATAACTGATAATATCGTTGCAGGAACCCTATGTCCGGTAAAAATGAGAAAGACATGTAGATATTCACCTGTCTTTACAACATCTATATTCAGAGATGTTCTAAAAATATCGAATATTTAAAATATTTATTGACATTAATGATTAAGAATGAAACGATGTGGCCATTGTTTGATACGACACTTGATATAAAAGAATAGTTCAAAGTATATGTTTAATGTAATATTTCGAATTCTTCTTAGATAGCGATAAAATACTAGAAATAAAACATTTACAGGTTCGTTACAGAGTCTCCAGAATTAAAATTTGTATTCCGTTTCTTAAGACGACAGAGCGATAGTATTTTATTCTCCTCCGTTATTTATTACATTTTGTGGTCTTTTTGCTTTGATATTTATTATTTAGCTTTGTTTCAAATTCTTTTTGAAGCTCTTAACTTGATTAAAGCTATAAATGTATTTGAAACGAGAAGATTACGAGGAACTAAATTCTAAATTCAAATATTTATCTCACAGTATACAAAATGTCGATGCTCAGAACTGATTATACTGGTACCTATACTTAACTTATACCTTGATTTTATAAGTATGATTTAGTTTATTCAAATTCTGTGGCTATCTATCTACTCAATGTTTTTGAATGGAGAAATTAAGTCTAGCGGCAATTATTTTTAGGTCGTCGTTACCGCTCTTACGTAAGCACTATATATCACACAAGCCGTTCTCGTACGCATAAAGACAAGTATGTGTCTGTACGTGCGTGGTGTGTGTCTGCAAACATTTTTGAGCGCCGCCACAATGCAATGGCGGCCGCAGAAGCAAGCGAAAATGTCACTCTATTGCAGAAGATCCAAAATAACGCTAAATAGCTGCCAAGTATGTATATGTTCCGTGATTCACAAGTACTGCGTTTTTTCTCTTTTCATTTTATATTTTAAATCGTTGGCACAGATCGGTATTTAATATATTGTTACCAGTTTCCTCAGCGATCTACTATTAAAAGAATTTACAATATCTTCTACGTGGGCTGCTACTCTTGAGGGTTGAATGATCGCCTCTAAAATACAACACGGACCGGGATCTATACCTTTTAAGCCGAAAAACATATCGTCAGTAATAACTACTGCTTGACGACGGAGATAAAGTGCGGTGGTGGTAATGCCTCCGGCGAACCGTATAATACATGCAATACGTTCTACCTGCCGTACTAGCTGCAAAGTCATTTAAAAAGTTACTCATTGTAGAAATTGAATCGATAAGGTGAGCATAATCCTCCCTGCCTCACACCACGTTCCGATGTATATTCATCCGAACCAGAGTGTCTGATTTTTCCGATAACGGTGTTTAAGAAGGGACGCGTAAGCCGCTGGCACGCCCGAACACTTCGACTTTATCAACAATATATTTTGTATATTTATATTTAAAATACCCTCTGTTGTAAAATGTGAACTATTCTAGGAATTATGACCCTCGACTAATATAATAAACACGTCATTTTATTAAGGAGCTGTTTTAACAATTTGCGTTTAAACACATAGTTTAAATTCTAAAATAGTCTAGAAGTCGGTAGGGTACCGCTATTGCCATTTTAGATGTTGGCAATGTGGATATTGTATTCGAAACTTTGATCTTGTGTTGCTTACGTTGAACGTCTTATTTGACGCTCAAAACAATGTAAAGTGCGCTATGGTTTGTTCATTACACCAGAAATAGCGCGTTGTGACTAATAATATTCTCTCTAAAGAAATAACGTAGTATATAATTATATTCTTTGGTTACATTAGCAGGTTACGAGCTGACGAGCAGACTATTGGATGTTAAGTACCTACTTATTACAACTGTTTTAAACTTATAATGATACTCAAATACGACTGTATTTTTATCTGAGGCAACTCACAGATACCATGAACAGATTATGACAGTGACAGTAAAAACTGGATGGAACCGCTCATGCACCGTTGAATGTGTCTAATACGACCATAAATATATGTATTTGCTATTTACAATGTAATTCAACTGTACTGCATGTAAGAAAACATTTGATTGCGTTTGAATAATGCAAATATAAACGACACTTGGTATTTCGATTACTACAAAATCTTAAGTTTTATCGTTTGATTAATATTTTACCATCCTAAGTCTACTCCGTGCATTTAGTATAATAGGTAATGAAAACATTACGAAATCCTCTTGGTCTGGATCGGTTGAGAACTGTGTAAGCACATTTGAACGGTGTATTATAATGGCAATCTCTTAGTTTTGGCGACTCTTTGAGTTGTAATTCCATGACGAAAAGTGTTCGTCTCCTTATACAAAAAAACACTTTTATGTTTACCTCTTAATACAAACGAGATTTAATGGAAAAAGACAAAATATTCCATAGTAAATTTGTATTGTCTAGAGACTGTAGAGCGTGCGAGACTAAAGTAGGTTTTGATGACAAAATGATCATCCTTTTCTTGTTGGTCGTAATATGTTTTTAATTTTAAATTTTAATCTTAAATCAATACATTATGAATGTAGGTAAGCCCTTACCTATTAGTATTTACATGAGTACACTATATTTAAAAGTTTGTACAGGAAAGGAAATGGACCTACAGTTTTTCACTGCTAAATAAATGCTGTGTTCGTTATTGTGTCTGCATTACTTATGATCTTTGTTATACGTGTATGTGATCCACGAAGGGTTTCAAAGTTGTGTTTTAATACAGGTCTATAGACGTTATTATGTATTGTGGGATTGCGTGTTTATGTGAAGTTAATTACTTATTGGAATACTAAATCAAACTTTACAGTTCCTACAAAGCCAGTTGGTTCGTTCGGAATGGTGGCGTCTTTGTTTATGATGACGTGAAAAGAAACAGAGAAAATCGATACCAAGATTTATTTGCTACCTAGTCGTCGCGTCTTTCCTTCCATTCGCTACCCAGATCGCTATCACGGGAAAGAATCAGTAGTAGCTTCTGATTATGTTTATAACTTAACATTAACAGTACCATGACAATGAAGCTTTCAGGTTTTCGCTTTTTTTTATTGTCTTCAAGAACCATCTTGATTTTTCACTCTGTTACTAGCTACTGAATTTATTTCTTTAATGTAACATGCTGCTCTCTGGGATTTGTGGGAAACTACCTCCACTTAATACAAGCGGGGGTCGTTTCTAAACATTAGCTAGCAGAAAACTAACTGTACCTAATTTTGTTCTGGCTAACAAAAGTATATTTTATCTCTATTTTGAACCTCAGAATAATACGATACAATCTAGTGTCTCCAATAACCAATTTGTCTGCAAATTATGGGCTTTGCTTATATTCACGAATATATTAATCTAATTTTTATTTTCTCTTATTGTACACGACCAAATTACACTAATTTGATTCATCCAATTTGTTAACATATACATATGTATTATGAATGGGACGTCGTTAGTTGCCGCATGTTGATTTGACTTATAAAATAAGCTTCGTTAGTCCTGTTGTAAAGGGATAATCCATGGAATGCGTACTATTAGAAATAATTATCTTGCTGGAAATTCGTTGAAGGAAATTGCACGTTCAATAACGGTTTTTTTTGTGTTCATCGCTTCTACGCAGAGTTTGATAATGAGAGAAGTGCGGTTTTGTAAATTAGTTAAGGACATTATTATAGTCTGAGAATTTTATGCATATCCGACCAGTCAGTCGGGCAATTGCAAGGAGTAAAAGAGCTGATAGATATTCGACTCATTTTGAATTTTGCTTGTAAACTTATACAATTGTCTCTTCATTACAATATTTATATTTACATTGAATTTACTCATATCCAATATTTTACTAATATACAATATTGCCGCCTTGGTCGTGTAGACCTACTCTATGACAGGAGGTATCACAATTTAGTTATTAATATTGGCCACGCGTATATAACTGATCTCGAGTAGAATATGGTTGATATTAAAACTTGACTTAATTTCTACTAAATCAAACCTATAGTTTGATGAAACTCTTTGAATAATACATTGGGACTTTTTGTATATGAAGGTTTACAGAAGCATATAATGGAGTGCAAGTTTAGTTATTTTAAAGAAAATCGCAAGAGGTAATCACATGCAATTATTAGCAACTGTTAATAGAAGCGATCACGGTTTGTTAGTACAAGGTTGTTACTGAATTGAATACAAACACACGATCGTCTACATTATATCCCAAGAGCCAGCAGTCATTTTATACGAGGTGTTTGATAATTGATGTAAAAAATTTGTCGAATGATACTTCGACTTTAATTTGCAGTCAATACAAGTCTTATCAAAAACCTCTTGGTAAATTCTCCTTTTTTAATCTCAACACGGTATATGTTTTCATCATATTTATAATGTCTGCTTCTTAGCAAACACTTCCTTTGTATCAAAAAAATATGTTATTTGCAAAACAAATAGCGCCGTATTCTACGAGGCAATGCTTGGCAGGTCAATGTGTTTATAATGAACTAAAGTCAATGGTATCATACGACTGATTTTTAGTATTCATTAAATACCTACAAAATGACCGCGAGCTCCCCGTCTATTACAGGTGTTTGAAACGTCAATATTTATTTCGTGGACTTAGCTAGCAAGGCTTTTGTTTGTTATGTTACTTTCAATATGTGTTTAGACTTAAGTTTGGACTAATAAGAAAATTACATTTTAACATCTGACACATTTATAGATATTCGGCCAGTGATGGTATGTTTCTGATTTGTGTTAAATACAGTAGACTTCCTATGCAAAGAATCGTGATTTCATCGTTGACTCTACAATGCTGTCGTGGGCAGCTTTGCAAACTTCACGACGCGTTCAGGAGTAACAGGGCCTTGCAAATTTGCGGTGTTGCTAATACAAAAAACGATCCATTTTAATTTTTGTTCGGTGTTTCTTTTCTTTCATTACAATGTGTCGTATCTAAATAGGCAGTGTTAGTTTTCCAACGCCTGGCGCAGTACTCTTTATCTCAGTGACACTTATTTCTATCAAAAGAAGACGCATTTACACGGCATGCATCCAAATGGAAGTTTTCTCCCTCAAAGGAAGATAATTGTCTCGACGAGGTTACGCTGAGTGTAATGAGAACTAGCTGAAAATACGAATACGTTTCTGCAAAATCCTATATAGCATAACCTATGCTATCTCATTTGACATTGTCAATATTTACTTGAACACATAGAACATGCGAGTGCCTTAGAACTCGCAAACGTATGCTGTCGACTTCTGAGATGAAAACTTTTAATGCATGAAAATAGGTACAATATTTGTGTAAGGATTCTGTAAAAGGTTAGAAAAATAATATTTCTTAGAAAAGAGTCTTTGAAAGCTTTCGAAAAGTAATATTTTGCGAAAGTTCAATTTCTGCAGTCACGTCGGGATTATGACTTTTTGATGGTCCTACGGGATGTCGACAGTTTGATCGGCTGAGTAGAGGCGCATGTTAAAGGTAAAACTTCTAATGGCACGAATTATGTTGAAATATCGAAATTATAACAATCTGATAATATTTATATAAGCAAGTTTTATGCTCTTCAAAAAAATTAAATTTCCATGCTCAATGAAATGAAGTAACCAATTTCTTTGAAGAAAAGCCCATTGCGGCGTAATTAAAAATCATTGAGCTTTAACCCCACATCTTAAGATCAACATAATGTATTTATAGATCGTGTTAAGCCTGGTACGTTATATATATAATCGTTATATTTAAAGGGTATGTCTATGATTAGTCATTGTATTGCAAATTCTGTCAGCTCTATAGCTAAGCGTGTTATCTTGTATGAGTAGGTACACATAAGTGTACAATATCGCATTTAAATTTTACTATATTTTGTAGGTCCTTTCCTATTTGTTGGTCACATTTTCTTACTAAGAGTAGGTACTACTTATTTACTAATTTTCTTTGATTATAGTTTCTGAAAATAATCTCAATTCAAGACCTTCGCTCTTCTGCAAATTTATTCTATAGAATGTCCGAACAAAGTTGCTATTTTAATTTTTTCTGCGGCTTAACATATTTATTAATTGTGATTACCTCTTTTTATATAACAATTTTTATGTATTCTTTCACATAAAAAATGGAAATCTATAGTTGACATAAAATGTAGAAGAACTTTGTCGGTTAGATATAAATTAAAGCTAGGATGAATAACGTAGTGAGAGTAATAACAAACTCCACTCCTCAAACTTTTGTTTACATTCGTTGAGATTTGCTTTGTTCGGGGTTTATTTTTTTATTCGTTTCAGCGATTTTTCGTTTGTATTTTTTAACCGATTTCAAAAAAGGAGGAGGTTCTCAATTCGTCCTGTATTTTTTTTTATGTTTTTTGCCTCATAACTTTCGACAGCGTGAACCGATTAGATAATTATTTTTTTAAATGAAAGCTAGTGCTTCTCGTGTGGTCCCATTGTGGTCATTTTGGTCCAGATCTGACTATGGCATCCATGAGAAAACCAAATAATTCTTCATTTTCCAATAAGTCACCCAAGGAAAGACTACAATATTCTGTGAGTGCGTTACAGAATACCAATACCTAATTAAACCTATTTACAAATTAACTTTTATATGACAATATACTGCGACAATATCTGCGACCTTAAAAGGACAGAAATACCAATATCTAATTAAACCAAACAAATGATGAGACATAATCTAGCAAACGGTGATACGAAAATGTAGCCAATATTAAACACAAGGAATTACCGTAAGAAGGGCGTACCTTGGCTGACACCGACTCCACGAATAACAATAATTGTACCTTGTATTATTTGTTCATATTTAATGCATTTTAATTTGTTTTAGAATAGTTTTCTAAGTGAAGTCCGTTTTAATTTTTTTTGTTAAGTTTTTTTTTAAATATCGACTTCATGCAATATAATAATACAACATTAAATTCATTGTACACTTTAATAATACCATATTTATAATAATATTAATGGCATTGTTGGGCAGTAGGATTTTGTAAACTAACAAATTATTGAGGCAGACATTGTTTCTTAAGCTATTTTTGTGAAATTTTTATCTCTATTAACACTATGAAATAAAGAACCGTGAAAAATTGCCTTTTTTAATTGTTCGGTTCACGAAACATCCCGAGTAATTTTGATAAACAATGCTACAGAATATAACCTCAAAGGTGTCATTCACAATCATCGTTCTTTTTGGTAAAGCGTTTCAGGGCTTAAGTGACCATCAAGTTAACCGAGCACTTTCATCGCTAAATGTAATTAATGACGAAGAAGCGAAGGCGAAATATAAACAAGCTATTTTGAATTTTTTGTATGAATTGTTTATTTATTTTTTATTTACAAGTAACGAGCTTGAACTGTTTTGTCAGTTAAATAATACAAACGTTATTTCTGTTACGTTGGTCCTGGCTTCTACGTAACTAATTTCTGTTTTTGATGGGTCGTGTAGTAGTACAACTTAAATAAACACAAATTGTAATCTCAATAAATAATATTCGTTTTCTTTGATTTGGTTTTGTTGCGATGTCATCGTATAAGTAAGTATAGGTATAACCTTCAATTAATTTATAGTAAGGTATTCGCGTGTTCTCCTCATCAATTTTCACCGAAATTATGTACCTAAAATATGGTATGTTCTCGAAATTTTAATACCTTACACGTTTTGAACATTTTGAACATTTCACCGGGGATTTGTCCAGTAGTCTGCCTAGAGTGAGCCTATTTCATTATTGTATTCGAAGCTTGATACAAAGGCAGCTGATCCCCAGTATCCTGTGGGCGACCGCAGACACAAGGTCAACATCTATTTTTAATGCTCAGCAAACAGTGATCGTGTTTTGTATTTTAATTTTCGAGGTGTAGCAGGCAGACATAGTAAAACTCGCCGTTCCAGTCTGCTTTTCAGGTACGACTGTGATCGATCCACATTAAGTCTCCTGTCCTTTTTGAGTTTGGATTTGGTAACATTCAGTTGTAGATGTTACTTGTAAGTCAAAAAAGGAGAATTCGAATTTGGTTTGTGTTGTGTGTATCTGCAGGCTACTGTCAGAATGTCACTAATCTAATAGGAATTATTTGAAATATTCTTTTACCATTCGAAACGTTAAAGATAAAATTGCTCGAAAATAGTGCATGCAAAATTCTTAATTGTTCCTTTTGCAAAGTTCTCAAAGAAAGTTATATTAACCAGCAGTGGCCAAGCAAAGGCTGATGGATGATGTTAATCTGTTCTATATATTTCAATACCTACATGAAGAAAAAAACTTTCTTCCGTGCAGTGCAGAGTGTAGAAAATAAAAATTTATATACTTATAATATGTATTACAAATACATCAAAATTAAAACAATAAAACATTCATTGTATAAACTAATATTGTTAATGTCAAACCAAAAATCCAAGGAACTGTCCAAACACGCGTTTTTCCTTTTTAAGCCAAAGCGGTTTCTTATTTTTGCTATATTTGCCCTTTACCAAATATAATTTAAATGAATATCTTAGAAGTTATTGGAAAGTAAAAACTCTTGGACGACAAAACTGTCACATGGTGGCAGTGAGAGTTGGTCACCTGACTGACTCAGGGACCTTAATATCTACCTACCTATAATAGTTAAGATTGGTACACCTAGACGAAGGCAGGGAGGGGGACATCGTACTTACCTATAGAATAAAAGCTGTTGCTTTCTATGTCTTGTAACATATTAGTAGCAAAATTATTGAATTGAAATTAATGTATTTTTTTAAATTATGTCTGTTACTGCGTATATTTACTTTTCTAGCACGTAATACGTGTTTATAACCACGATCCTCGTAAAGTAGCCAAAAATAATTGTATAAAAGTAATCAAATGTTCCATGTAGTCTTTAAATTTTCGCGTCCTGTTGGCAGCGCCAGTGGGTTGGTACCTACAACAATAATAATACAGTTATCTTATTTTATCGCTATGTCGTGCGTACAAAAGTTGTATGAGCATGCATGTATTTTATCTTTACCAATATAATCGATCTTCTACATTAATGTTCACGAAATAATGACAGCGAACGTACAAAAAATATTTGTGCCTTTGTGCGCAGATTACACTTTTAAAGCTGAGCCAAACAACCATTTAATATGAACTTATTGAGTGTCCATTGGTTGAAATGAAATAGGCGACAATTTTATAAGTAATATTTTTAAGTTATTTAATTTTTAACTTTATGTAATGTTAGAATTTACTGCTGAAATCGTTTTGATTAGTCTAAGAGTTGAGCGAAACTAATCGATTGAGCAAGTTCACTTTCCAAATATAAAAAAGTTCAGAAATATTTAGAAATCTCAAATTCCTGGAATCAAGAAATAAAAGACTAATAAGCACAAACAGTAGTATTATTTAAATTAAGTAACTAAAATAATCACAAACAAAAGAAATCAATCATAAATCACAAATCACAAACAAAAGAATACAAAAAACCGATTTCAAATATTCTTACATTCGACCTTTCTAATAATGTATTAAAATTTATATTTGACAGGTCACATAAGTGTTTGATTCATGTACATCATATTGTGATGATATAAACAAAGAAAGTTAAGTAAGCCATGTCGAGGCTCACAATGATGAAGAATAGATAAAATCGATTGCAAAATTTAAAATACATTGGTAGGTAGCTGGGTTCGTATATCATTAGGACCTGCATACTTAACAATCACTATGTGATCAAAGTGTAGACACAGATGACTTACTTGCACATTGTGTTCTGGTTTTGCAGCTGAAGGTAAATCGCCCACTAGCCGAAGTGTAATCACGATTACAGTTCCCTCTGAAAGCATCTCTAAGTGCTGTGGGCATATGTGAACATTTGGGGTCTTAGTATTGCTTATATGTACATACAAGTGTTCTACAGAATTTGTATCTGGCGTCAAATAAAAAAACAACGAGGTTTATGCATCTAACTAGATGGCGGATGTCACAACTTAACGTCACTGTGGACCAGTTTTACCTTCCGTGGATCACTTTTACCTTCCGTGGATCACTTTCTCCAAAGCTATATGGGTCCATTCGTGTTCGCTCTCCTCGGTGTGTATATATTGGTTCGTGTTTTTTTGTCGATTGCGGTGGCGGCGATTTGGTCCACTAGCGGGATACGGTTGCCCCTTGATAGCCTCTGTCCACGCACGCTGCTCGACGTAAACGGCCTTGAAAACTATCGACAATTTTTTCGTTCTCCTGCTAGACATGGGTTTCCTTTCAGAATGAGAAACGCAATGTCGATATCACCATATTGGTGAAGGCACTCTGATAAAATTCTTTCGCCTCTTATATAGGCTCGTCTAAGCAATAATATTAATGTGATCTTTTTTAACACGTCTCCGATTTGATAAAAAACGTACGCTTAAGCCTCACGTCTTATAAATTCGTTTTTTAAATCTACCATCTACCATAGATTGAATCTACTAAATCCAATCTGAACATATAAATTAAATTATAGTGCCTTGATGTGGTTTCTTCTAATTTATAGATGGTTCGAAAGATTGGGGAGAAAGGCGATCAATTACGTAAGCAT
>DWEM01001360.1:0-14574 GCA_018245935.1 Agara belti belti | reverse complement strand
AATAATATTCAAGTGTCCGTATATGATATAAAAATAGAGGTTTTTCTTCTTGTCCGATGATGTTATGTATATTAAAAGCAAAACAGAGATTATACTTGTTTTTGTCTGATGATTTGTTTGTCTGCGCTAGTCTCCAGTACAACAGAACGTCGAGATAACTTATAATAATCTATGTAATAACTACTATGTTATTAGATTGTAATTAATTTTACGCTTGTAAATGAAAAATGCAATAACGCGAGCTGAGAGACTCAACAGGCTTCCTTTCTCACTCTCACGTTTTCTGAGACGTTTGCTTAGGTTCCTCTACCAAAAAACTTGCCTATACAATAATCAATTAATCTACCAACAATCTTGTTGATACGATAGTTAATCTGTGAAATAATGTAGATAAACTTTCATTAAAAAGTTTTCAATGAACGTTTTTCAACATTATTAACATCAATATATCCCTCTTCCAAAAGTATCAAACTCGTCGACTAGATCTCGACAAATAAGTTCGATAACAAACTCTTCCGAAGTGTACTCACTTGAAAGCCTCATTGCCGCAATGATCACCGACCGACTCTACCGTAGCGGCCGCTTGCGATCTCGCCGCGTATTCATGAGTCGCGTCGCCGCCAACTTCACAAGTAACTTCAGCACCGGCTCACATTTTGAAACTTCACCGTTTGAAACTCGCAATTTATCTTTTCCGACCGTCCCTATTCGCGGCAATCATAGAAATGAAGCCACACAAACAGTTCGTGATAGACGGATATTCGGCGGCCAATTTATTATCTCCCTTCCGATTCACAACCTTCAAACGATAAAAATTATAGTCAATTATTACGGGGCCTATGTTTATGTTTTCTATCCACGGGATTGCAATTTAGGGGACGGGGCTTAGGATCGAATCGTCGACGACGCGCAGTTAAAGAATTGAAAGCTTTTAGACGTTTGACATAATATTTGATATTAATACAAACGCAAAAAAGCCGAAAAGAAATGTAAGAAGTAACAATTGATGATAAAAAAAGTTGCTTCAAAATCTTAATTACTTGTCGATTAAAACTTCTACCAACTTGTTTCGAGATATTTAGGACTTAAATTTAACCAAAATCCAGACCACGATGGTTTGGTTTGCGAAAGCTTACTTTTGAGTCCAGAAACTTAGATTCTTTCACTTCCTCTAAGTTACTGACATCGTTATGAAAGTCTGCACATTTTCCAAACGAGTATTTGTTTAAGGTCGTTTAATACATATGTGTTAATTTAGTTAAGTCGAATAGCTCACCTGCGCAGACTGCAGGTGAGGCCCGGGCGGGCGGCGGCGGAGCACTGCTGCCAGTGCACGGCGGCCGCCCAATTAGGCGATCACGATCACGCAACCCTGCCACGGAACTGAATACGATATTTTCAACCTTAAACCAAGGCTTTTGCAGACTGAATTTTAATTATGAGCAATCAATGGATTCAAGCATGAACCGTAAGGCAGTTCAAAATGTAATGTCTTTGGGAATTGGTACCGACGATATTGGGAAATTACAGTTGCTTAGTCCAATGTTATGTCTCGTTATTGGATTTGAAATTTAGTAAGAGCTCTCGCATCGGTAAAATAAAATGGAGATGACATATACATATAAACTGTTTAGGCTTCATAAACGGCTCTACTCTTGTAGTTCTTATAGTCGGGTACCGGCTGTCCACTTTTAAAGGCTTACTTTAAGGCAGTAGTCGATCGCGCTGACCAAGCGCGCTATGGCAGATATTACACGCCTCACAGAATGTTAACGAGAATCCTCAGCCAGCAGGCTTTCTCTCCACGTTTTCTTTCACCATTTTAGTGAATGATATTTAGTGCTAAAGATACTCATATTAGCCTCGTAGAACAACACTGCGAATTTCTCGAAAAACTTACGTTATAGCGCTTCGATACTCGTTAAAACGAAACATCACATTGACATTTTAACTAGTAACATTGTGACCACCCTATGTCAATCCTAACCCTCCCTAAACATCACCAGAATTTAAAGTCTGCCTTTTAGACCCACCGGTTGTTTGCCGCTTTCACCACGTCGTACCGCTAGTCGATGTTTTTAATTTTGCAAATTTACGATGCTCTATTATATGGCGGTCCGCTCGTAGCTCCGCCGGCACCTGCAAACAGTGTTTTGCACCCACAAGTGTTGTATTGTCCGAAACCGCATACAAATTCCGCCAATTAATTCAATGCGTGTACTCCCAGTGCGAGCGAGTCACGAGCCGGGGAGAAAAGCAAAGATGATAGATCGATTGGATTTATCAATAAATAGATTTCCCTTGTCGATTAGACACCTATTCTTTATATTACAGATTGCAAGGTATTTTGGACCACACAGGATTTATGGAAAAACATATTTTATGTTCAGTAAATAGATTTATATCTTTATTAGACGATAGGTAACGTTTTAGAATATTCCTGGGAGACAAACATTTTAAGGACAATTTATTTTGAATAAATATTGTGTAAGCGTTAATTAATGAAAGTCTTAAGATTATTGACTGCATATTAATTAGTATTATTAACATATAAAATCGTTTGTGTTTTAACCATTGTGGGGTGCTGCCCACGATTATTTCGTATCTCAGGAACATTTGTTAGATATTCTACTGCAAGCTCTTAGAGATAATTTTATACTGTAGGCAAAGATTGTATATCACGCCTTCAGTACGACCACATCTAACTGTGAAGCTCCGAATCGAGTGGTGTTCGGTCTCGTCACACTCTGTCACGGGCAGAGATTAGCCCCCGCCGCTCGCCCCCGCCCCGCGCCCCGACGCCCCGGCCTCGACGCTCTCGCCCCTGCGGCCGCTTCGCTCCTGCCTCTCCGGAACATTAATCACGGGCGCCGTCAGGGAACCAAATTACTCTGTTTATATGTATACTCGACGTAATGAACTATTGTTGCAATCAATAACCGTTGGACCGCTGAGTGCTCGATTGTCACCGCGCTGGCCCTCCCCGGCCGGGCCCTCCCTCGCCGGGGCGTCAGAATGTGCACGTGTTGGAAATGCGTCCTTCTAACGTTTATATGTTTCGACGTTTCACTGTATCATTCTTTTCAATTGACTTAAAATTTTATTGGAACATTTTGACATATTTGTATTTTGTTTTACAAGTTCTGCTCGTTTCATCCTTCCATACGAATTGATAAAAATGTTGTACTCTTAATAAATTCATAATCGATTGATATTATCGATTCTAATATAATAATAAACATAAAAAATACGTAATACCACAAATACAAGGAATACTTAATAAAAAAAGTCACTAAATAGGTTAATAACACACTCTGCCGCTTAGAGGATTCCTTTCTCGAGTTAAATTAGGATCTGTTAATGTGTTGAAACTTGAAATGGGATGAAAATAAAATGTTATTAAGCTGCTTAAAGTCATTTTATTGACGAGCACGTTTTACACAAACGTTATATCACTAACCGTAAACAATTCAGTCTTACAAGATCATAAGAGCTATTCTGTATTGTTAATAAGAAGATTATTAAACTACACGAACTAACAATACAAAATTGAAAATACATCGCTGGTGCATCCGTACATTGCTTAAATTATAGAGGTTGTGTGCGCAAAGGCCTTAGCCATTTGAAATATTTGAACATCGAAAGAACAACGATCAAGAATTCATTAAGAATTTCCAAAGGCTGCTCTAACTCTGCAATACAATCATAAAATTAGCTGGTTATTTCCATCTCGCTTTACCCAACGGCGAGAAGAGCAACTAAACATTAGACAATCGTAGGACCCGAATGATTTTGTTTTTTTTATCTATGCATGCAACAATTCTTATATCTTAAGCATTTGACGTAGGTATTAGACTAGCATATAAGAGTATTATACATGTAATACGTATTAAAGTTTTTTTATTATTTATATGTGGTAATATCCTTAGCAATAAATATAACAGTAGTATCTTGGACATCTCACACACAGCCATCTGATCACAAACTAGGCAAATCTAGTGCTATGCTAACCAGATAGCTGATAAATATACTTATATAATATCTCAATTTTATGTATCATTTTATTATTATTTGTCCCGGTCGGGAATCAAACCCGCGATCCCCAATTCGATAGTCGCGTTGAACCACTGAAGCAAAAAAATTCGTTAATTGGTAAAACATTAAAATCGTAAGTGCATTTACAATATGTCGAGGCTTGAAAAATCATAACTTGCACTTGGCTTGCATTGATATGTCGTTTGTGTATTCTACAGAAGGTTAACATTTTGAACGTCTGATTTTTAACAAACCCGCTATGTGTCGGCGGCCGGCGACCGCGTACGGGCGCTGGCAACACCAAAGGAGCCGTGCTCTGGAGAATCCTTTGTGAGCACCGTCGACAGAATTACGGGAATGCCTCAGAGGTTAGGGCTTGTTCATATACCGCATACTCATTTGTGCTATTCTTATATTCAAATTAAAGCGATTCCTCTATTGTTACTTAATTGTTCTCGGAGGTTTATAATTTTCGATGTATTAAATCCGTTGAATATACAAATTGAAAAAACACTTACACTTTTTTGGTCGATAACGAGACCTTAAAAAAATAGTTTTGGGCTTAAGTAATTACATTGTTAACTAAAAGATTAATTAAATTACTTAACTAATTTTTCTACACCTAAACTCAGTAACAATCGCGTCGTAACATCTTAATTGAGCCGTGACGTATATCTAAAATATATTATATACATATAATAATTAGGATACACGATGTACATGTAGGAAACGCGGTCCTAATTGGCGCAAATACAGCATCTTATTCATACGAATTCTCAACTGTAGTTTGGAGCGCGCAGCCGTCATTCAAGAGCGCATCGCGTACGCTTGCAATAAATTAACACGAATCATTCATAAGATGAGCAGTTCAACGACACTGGCAATCAGTTGTTGGGTTCGTTCGTATCAGCTGGCGGGTCGCGGAGCCGGCCGTATCTCGCCTGCAACAAACAAACAACAATTACGATGCAATGACATTCGTTGCATATGATATATGGATTATGTTAATAGTACATATAGTTTTTGTGTTCATTTATTTTATGTCATAAAAAGGGAATAGACGTTTCATTCGTTCGTTTCGTTCGTTCGGTCATTCATTCAACCGTTCACGTAAAAATTGTATTATTGAAATAAGGTTAGCAGGTATTAGCGACACAGGGTTAGTATACCTCTTTCTGTGAGGACTCATTCCAACAGCAGAACACTCAAATTGTAAAAATTGCAATGAAATGCGTAAAATAAAAGACAATATATATTTTAAGTACATAAAATAAAAATAATAACTATGTTGACTCTCCCCAGATTATAATTCCTGAATTTGAAAAAGGTTGTTTTAAATATCTTCGCTTATAAGCTACGACGCGAGGACCTAAATAAAGTATCAACCTAGTTACTTATTTTTTTTAAATCGTCATCATTTCATCCAAAAGACGTCCATAGCTAAATATAGCGCTCAGACATCGATACAAATAAGTTTTACGCTTTTTGGGTCCACGTAGAAATGTTCAAGCACAATGTTAAAAAACGGCATCGATGTACTCTGTACAAAGCAGTAGGAACATAAATAACTAGTTGACTAGCGTTTGAAGCCCTAATTAGTGTTAGGGAATGCCGCGCCGGCCCGCGCCGGTACCGGCGACGCAATTAGACCTATTTAGCCCTGGCGGGGCGAAGCCAAGGCAAGGATACAAGGATACCCTACAGAACGAAGCAGTATTATTAACTATAGCTACTATTTTTAAATCATAATGTATTTTATTTCTCACAAGTGCAAGCGCGGAGGCCTGGCACATTCCACCCGTTGAAAACGGGCTGAAATACAGGTAGTAGCCAAAGTTGAAGAGCTGACTGTGGTATAGACTACTTTTTTTTTGCGGAAACAACCTCATTTCCACGGGAAAACATGTTTTAATCAAATAAGCGCTATAGATGGCATTACGAGCGCAATAACGGTGTGACGTGTGAACAAAATAGTCTTTAGATCGCGCGGCGATCCGCTTTTAACAGCTACAAACTGTTAAGCAAATATTACAGCAAATAAAATTAACATACAATGTTATACGTTGCAAACAGTGACTTCTGTACAAGGTTACATAATAGATACTACTCGATTGATATATACTAGATCGAAATAAAAGACAATATCAAGAAATGTACATACGACATTTCAAACCACAAGTAATTAATTCGTTATCTGTGTTAGAAAATGTCTCTCCAGCGTGCTCATTGAAGGTATAATTAGACATGTTTAGCCATAACGGGACGGTTACACGAAGGGCACGCAGTAACGCTTAAAGTACTTATCGTTCATTGTTTTTAATTACTGGGCCAATGTCGTAAGCATATATATCTCCTGTGCAGTTAACTATTAAAGTTTGAACAGTGTACTATGCGATAAGAGATTGGTGGCTTAGATTTCAGTTTTCCACTTCATAAATATATAATAATATATTTTGGGTCTCCTTCACACGCGGCCATCTGATTCCAAACTAGACAGAGCAGTTAAACTACATATATACAATATACGTACTATATACTGCTTATATATTTTTCTTACACCCACGCACAGAACAAACAAGTATGCTCAACACATAAATGTATATCCCGGGCGGGGAATCGAACCCGCGATCTCTGGTTCAGCAGTCGGGGTCTCTACAGAGACCACTCGACAAAGAGTCCCGTCTACTGATAAGTCTCTCCACAAACCTGACGTCCTATATATTCATCAAATAGGTGAGGTACTGTAAATAAATGCAAAATGACACTTAAATTTAGCGTGCTTAAATGAAACAATGCTGGCGATAAATAAATTATAGCTCGGCGGGCGGGAGACAGCACCATTTATTTATTTACGAGTTAAAGCAGTTTTCGTGACTGAAGCGTGACTTATCATATAGCGAGCGGCTGAGCGATGCTTCTGCTCAGTCTTCATTTCTGAAGGTCGAGCTTCCTCTGGTAATCCATTAAGCTGTTATTTCTTATGTAGTTATGCAATTAGAAGCAACATTCATGTAATGATAAAAGATATGGAACAGCGTGGAATGGAACAATGAACAGTATGGAATGGTAGATGCGTATGCGTACCATATCATACCGAGAGGCCAGTAGTCAATATTATTATTACGTTATTAGCTCTTAGTTCGCTTCTCGCTTATCTTTAGCGGTGTCAAAGATACTCTTGACATGTTATATTTACTTTTAACGAATTGATAATTATCTCTCTTTAGCTTAAATAGTTCTTAATTTGTATTTCCCTCCTTTTATGTTTTACATAATTGCAGTTGGCTTTGAATTGTAGTTTTGTGTTTCATATCGAGAGCCATTTTAAACTGAAACGTGCAAATAGCTTTTCTGTTATACTGAACAAAGTTTTTGTTGGACTGCTTTAAATACAGAATGTCATTAATGAATTTTAAATCTAACATAACCATTATACGAAAAAGATTATTACAATGTATATTACAAATTTTTTATTACACACATTTGAATTGCATCATTAAAAACATTGGAATTCCGTCACGCGTCTCTGCCTGTATTAAGTTACGTGAGTTTTTAATTAAATATCACTCGTTACAACAGTCGGAAATTGTATACATGGAGTTTAGAGTACTTGTTAGGTGTGTGAGGTCAGGATTTGGCCAGCGCAGTAGAGCAGAAGAAGAAGAGTAGAACCAATTTACTGCATTTTGACAAACTTGATTATTATTATTACACCATCACGACATATTCTTGACAGGCTAGGCTGAGAGCATCAAGTGTCCAATATCGCTTTCTTCACAGCTCTGAAGTGCTTCTAACTGACTTTCTTCATACATACGCCTGATGTATTTTATCATGATAGGAATGTTTTAGCCTCTCTCCGCACCTACATCCACAAACATCCTCATTGTCCGAACCGTCGTCGAAGATCTTTGATGATGAAGAATAAAATTGATCCGAGTAGTTTACCTGAGATCACACGACGTAGTTCCGTCCGGGCTCGCGGTGGCCGAGCGCGAACGGCCAGGCCTTGGCCCGCGCCGCAGCCGCCACGTCGCCCCTCAATAACGCGACCACGTCGTCCAGATACCGCAGCGCCCGGGACTCCGCCCTGAGAGCCCTGGCCGCGGCCGCGCACCTGCTCGCGCGCGCTGACTCCGCCTACAGAGATAATGGCACATTACAATAACGCGTAGGTTTCTTTCCCGATTCTGTGTGAACTGCTATGATTTGTTTTTGCACAGCCTTTGAACGGTGTAAGTATAGTTCAATCATTCTAGTAACAACGCATCCGCTACATTTATGTCAGGTGTTGCTTTAGTGAAATTACATTTTTACACATCACAGTGTCTAAAATAAGGGTAGTATATTATTACCATCACCATAAATATACCATAACGGTCACTATGGGAGTAGGCAGGCACCGAATGTGAAATAAAATATTACTAACATATTATTATGATATTTTATAGACTAAATATTAATACAGTATTTTGACGAACTGTGAACAAATCACACAAGGGCTATTATATATAGTATGCGTGTGTTTGTAAACTTATAAAGAGTTCTAAATATTCTGACGTCCGTTCGGCTGGTGATAATTCAGGATATAGCGTGGCGCGGTGTCTATGAGGCAGATATATTGCAAAACAAAGCATCAGCGCGGTGCATTTCATACAATCACTCCCATAAATCGCGAATTCTGTCAGCGGAGGGACGGCTACGGGTATTCGTTGCGGTGTTGACGTTTTAAACGCTATTATTCATTTGAGCCGTTCGTAAAAGTTTAAACGGCGAGCACTTCCGGGCCGCCGCGGCTCCGAGGAGGCTTATACTCGTAGCTAGATGTGGGCCGAGTTGAAGTTACGCCGAGTAAACGAATATCGACTTTTACTCGGTTTCATTAGTCTCTTTAATAGGTGTATAACCGGAGTAACAATTTCGTAGATATCGATGCGGGTAGCCCGCAAATATTCGATTGAAATTCGATATTGCTAACCAATTTTCCATCGAATATTTGCAATCGACAGCAGAACTCCGCTTTGGAGTAGATAAAGAATCGCCTAGTACGCCGAGAACCGAGTTTCAATCGAGTACTCGGCTCATCCCTACTCGTAACGTAAACAGGAAACATAACGCCGCGAACCTTGAATAACGAATGCACTGCGATTAGCTGCGATCGGTGAGGCAGTCATTGTTTAATGATGCCATCGTAACCATCGCGGTCATGTAGCCGTGACGTGGGACCTCACCTTTCACTAACTTTGTTATTGTTTCAGTACTAGTGAAAAAGTGAAAATATTGGCCGGTGATCGGATGCTGGCTAAGTGCGGATTGCCAACTGTCTTAGTAATGCTATGGAAGGACTCTTAGGTAATTTTCTTACCTATTCTGTGCCCATGTCCAGAACGCGTGCCTATTATAAATAGGATGGGATAGGATAGGAATTATAAATAGTAAATAGGACTGTAGGTATGCGATTCAGTTAGTAATAGCTGTTATTAAGAATTAGTACACGCCAAGTTAGGTTTATGCATTTTCTGTCGCTCATTCGCTAAATGTGCTCACAAAGACAAATAAACGACAAAATAAAGTATGTCATTAGACTGTGACTCGCTGACAGATATATAATCAGGAACTTAAAGATTATCATTAGGATTACGACTGTAATGTTATCTTTGAGTAAACAATATGTGACAATGAGAATCAATAGGAAATATTGTAAATCATAGAATGTATTGGTATTTTGGAACAATAATAATGTTAGTATTAAGTAATGTTGGCTACTTAAACATAAATAAAACTAAAATAATATGTGGTTAACAAATTAAAAAAAATTAATAACGATTAAGTTGTCAAAATATAAGTCCCGAGTATAAGTTTGACGTATATGTATGTTGAAATATTGGGTGTTAAAATGGCGGTGTTGCGTTAATTTTAATATGTAAAATACATTTATGTTCATTTTAATTAAGTTAATAAGTAGCGTTACATTGTTATCTAAAACGTGTAATCCGTAAATATTATAATAGCACATTTTTATTTTCTCTTTTTAAAGCAAATATTAAATTTACGAAGTATTCCAGATACGTATTCTTTGTAAGCAAATTTATGTCTTCAGTAATTGGCTGATAAAGCTAGCTTCTTGAAGCTGTTACTGCTGCGCTAGCGATCTATTTGAGCCACTCGTAAGTTTCCATACATGATGTTCACCGATAATTACTTTCTCAGTAGTTTATTTCAATTCTTTTGCCATTTTAACTATTACTCTAAAGTGTGTTAATTAGTATAATTGGGTCTTATCTATTCAACAGATAAATAAATAATATTATATCGAGGCCATCGTATATAGAGAATAGCTTAATGTTAAGTTGTTAAATGATCCATGCACTTTGTGTATCTAATCTCAAAAAGGGTTGATGGTCTTTTTGATAACAGATGCTATTCTGGACTAACTTGGGATGCCCAGTGTTTTCGTCTGATGTATGTGGAGTTACTGATATTATTAAATTCTGACAGTTATTAACATTTGAATAAATAAATCATATGAGAATTAAGAAATGAAGTATTAATGACCAAATCGGACAGTGTACCTACACTGACTGTTTAGACTTTATAAGGGTAAATTAGGTAAACATCTACTCGCAAATCTACGCAAGACGAGTACTTCGTGGTTGCAAATAACCGCATGGATCAAAATAAACGTAACTACAGCTGTTTCTGTAGTTTTGTTGGCGCATTCCACAGTACATAATGGAAATATAGTGCACTGCGGTTAGATAACAGAACCGCACGCTTCGCAAATAAGGAAGTTACAGCTCTATTGTAATTTAGCGGCGACGCGTGAAGATTAATAAAGAAATCAATTTCTTACGACAACTAAGCGCATATCCTCATCCACTGTGCTCCTCATAAGCGACTCGAACACAAAAGAAGCGGGCGGCGACGTTTATACGGTATTTACACACGGCACCGAGTTTATCAGACCGAAACACCTTATGAAACCGGCCAACCCTAGATTTACAAGCGGTTTTCGCTAGGAATGCATAAAAATGTAAGTGGGGAGATACGTCAGTTGGTACCAACGCGTCAGAGGTCGCGGCGGGTCACGCGACGGGCCAGCACCTGGATGTCTTCGTGGATCTCCGCTAACTCCTCGTGCAGGTTCCTGGACTCTGCCAGCAGTTGGTCCAGCCGTCGAGCGGCCGCCGTCAGGCCGTTGTCTTCGTATTCCTCGTCATCTTCCACCGAGAGCGCCAGTTTTCCCATCCGTTCTCTCTCCAAGGCTTCCTTGATGCCGCCCCCTCGCCGTCGAAATTCTTTCAGCAATTCTCGCCTAATGTTGCTTCCCGATTGTTCGTCCTGCTCCGCCTCTCGCAATTCGTCCGCTAAAGATCGCTCTTCTTTGGAATCTTTTCTATCACTAACATTATTCTTCTGTTCATCGCTGAGCGCCGTTCGATAACGAGATTCAGGTGTAGCGGTTGATGTGATGGTCGAATTGGTCGTCGACAATGCGCGCTGGAGAAAACGACGCGTGTCTTCATCGAACGGTCGCGCCAGCCCGCGCCGCGGGACCGGTCTCACTATAGCTTCTAAAGTGTCCCGTCCGGGGTCCTCGGGCCTGAGCAGCTCGAGGATCTTCGCGCGAGGGGGCGATATAGTAGCGCATACATCAAACTTCGACACGAGTTTCTCTTTGGAAGGGGAAGCGTCGTCGCCGCTCGGCGAGTACATGCGGATGTTCTCGTGTATGAGGCGGTAATTGTGTATGTTCACATTTCCTTCCGGAGGGAGGGCGCCGAGCGAGCACTGCTCGGGGTCCGGCTCCACGACTTCGATGTGCGCGGGCGCGTCGACGGGCGTGAAGAGGTTCATGTCACGCTCGAGGTGCGCGCGCGGACGCACCGATCGGCTCACTGGCACGCGGCCGCACGATATTCCGAGCCGATTAACGTTCGAATCCGGCGCGGACGAGCGCGGGGCTGGTTGGAGGGTCGCGCGCACGCGCCGGCCGCCGCCGCACGAGTGCAGGCGCCGCGACGCTGCACCGTTACCGACTAATTAGATTTGATAGATATTTATGTTACATTGAAATCGCTACATTACGAGTCGTGTAATGACCTATTATGGACGTTGCTATAACGTTATCGGCGGGCCCTAGGAATGTGCAGATTGTGGTCGTTTCTTAGCGAAATTAATAATGGCTTCTCATTTTTTAACTATTTAGTCACGAAATAGTTGTTAACTGTCGAAAGTGCGTGCGTAGAAAGAAATAACAGTAAGTGTATATCAGAAGGTATCGTTCGATAAAAATATTTAACGCAAATTTGCATTTACCTATTTAACGCGGGCTCGTCCTCGCATACCTATACTTGATACCTGATCGTGTTTGAAATATACAAAATAAAAGTTATAGCACTAATATTTATATGGCGTGATATATTTATATGGCGTGATAGATGCATTTGTTGTTGCCATGGTTATTTCAATAATATTTAACCAGGGGGCATTTATTCATGACGGTCGTACCTACTGAGAGTATTGCGTTTATTTAGGTTTTCCGCAAAAATCAAGCTATTTTTGAGGAATACATCGGCTTTATCTAGTGGCTTTCGTATCTTTTTGATTTAGGTGAGTAAAAATTTGGGCAGGGTTTTCGTATGGTCCCTTTAGGAGTGTAAGCATGTAAAAAATGTTCATACACAAAACATAAATATTCTGATTCTGAAATATTTATATTACTTTTTTTCTTTTATTTGGTTTTTCTTAAAAACGAACTTGAAGCTGAATATTCACTTGGCTGGCTGCAACAAGCCTCCGCGTTCATTTTTCCGCAAAGCCCCCGGCCTAGTTAGAAAGCCCATGTTTGAATTTTTGATTTTTCATATTTCCGCGCATTTAACCGGAAGTTTTAAGGAACCCCTCGAATTCGAAGCAGCTAAAGCATTTTATTACGAGAGAATGTACGCATTAAACAGTGGAATAGTAATAAAGGGTTGAAAAATTAATAGCAACGGAGAAAGAAAAACCATGCGGTCGGGGGACCCGCTTCGGCGACGAAGTTCCTTACGCTCATTTCCTGGATATAACAAATTAGTCCCGGGCGTTCAGCATTGAGATATTACAACCGGCCGAGCACTCGCTCGTCTGCTCGAATATCGATATTCGCACGTACACACAGTCATATACATACGTACGATAGAGACGGAGAGAGAAAAGAGAATATCGCAAGGAGGGAGCATCCGTGACTATTTCTACCATTCGACTCCTACCGCGAGCCGAGTCGAGGAACTCGGTTGCAAATATAAAGTAAATACCGTAAGTGGCGATGTTGCTATCGTGTACAATTATCGCTAAGTTACGAGCCACCACTTTCATATTGCGCTCGGCCTCTAAGCGCTCGGGCGCGCACGCATCGATTTTCTCTTTTTTACACGTATTTGTTAATGTTATTTATCTGTATATTGTCATAACGTTTTGCAAGTCATTGAATTCAGTTGGAAATCATACGACTGAACGATAACGAGTGAGCGGATACAGCGATGCTTTAGTGATTTAGGGTGTCATTTTCCATAAAGATCGCGGTTCAAATCCTTAAACTTCACCAAAATTATTTTAGTTTTAGGATTAAATTTCATTTGCTATAATGGCAAAGGAAAACATCGTAACGAAGCCTTACAGTTCTCCATGACGTTCTTCATAAAGAGCCTAATGGGGTAGGCAGAGGTCACCGAGCTCCGAACGTCTATCCTTACAGACCTGACGTGCTTTTCTTCTCTTATATTTAGCGTAGTGAGTTGCATTGATCTCATTACTATCTATGTATCACACAAACATCTGTAAAACACCAATGTATTTCGCCGTCTAAGTGATTTCACAGGCAAGTACCTTTACCTAGTTACCTTGTTACCTTTGCCTAATGGTAACAATTAAGGGATCTTTTATTATTTATCTGAACTTATCGCCTGTAGTAGATATACTCGCGTTTCCGCAGAGTTGCACGAAACACTGATGGTTGCTCACAAATCATCGATGTTCCCATTAATCACATACGCGTAGAGGCTTACAGCAGCTAATGTACGCAGCGGATTAAACCAAAACAATATACAGGGGGAAATATGGCAAATTATTAACAATATAAAGTAAACAGGAAATATACAACAAGCACAAACAATTCGTTTGTTTTTATTATCTACACCAGTGATTTCCAAAGTGGTCTATATCGACCCCTAGGGTCTATGACAACCTGCAAGGGGTCTACGTCAGTGAAAAAAAATTTGGGGGTCCATAAAATGAAAATGGGGGTACACGATAGTGGATCTCAACACATACACTGTTAGTACCTATTTACTTACATCATACTATCCTATAATATCAAAACATATACATTATTTATAAAAGTACCTATGAAGCAAAAAAATTGTTACATAACAGATACAAAATTTTGTTTTGAGTAGTTTTAATTTAAATTCAATTAATGAATGTATAAATTAATATGTGTTTTTACTTTAAGTTTTTAACACTAAACTTCACTACAGTTAGAAATTTACAGGAAAT
>DWEM01001359.1:0-14577 GCA_018245935.1 Agara belti belti | reverse complement strand
CAGCACGGGTAGAGAGGGAATCCTCGAGGCCCGAACTCCCCACGCGCGATCAGCGTCGCAGCGTGAGACGATGACGTTGTAGTACCATGATAGTAGAAATACTATTTTGACTGGGCGATCAACAAAAAGGATTCAACCCAAATGGAACCCGTTAAACAAGAACTCCGTTTTGATGTTATTAAAACATCCTGACACAAATCTAAGCCAATTGGCTCGCTGGCCATTTAGCGATCAAAATACTCTACAATGTCAGAAGTGTATTAAGTTAGCTAATCCGCGCTTGACCAGCGTAAATTATGGCCTGAAATCTTCTCATTATTAGGGTAAGACCATATCCAGGACTAGAGCAATAAAAAAGTTTAAAAAAATCCGTCCATTCAAGTGTCGACTGCCGATTGTCGCTTCAATTTACAAATCGCTTGCAATCTATAACTCTTATCAGTGAAACGAGTGATTCGCGATTATTTAAGTTTTATTAATTAGCTTATAACCCTCTAGGAGCTGTTAATCGTAAACTTGTTAAATCTACAACTAAATTAAGTCTGCGATCAGTTTAAATGTACGCTTAGTTTAATTCACTCATTACTGCTCGTATTCTCTGTGGCTGGCTACCAAGAAATTGTAATAAGATCTACGTCATCTAAAAGAAAATCTCACTGATGGGTTGTTACTCTTTGAATAAACAGCTCACTGTTAAACCGGCGAATGGCGTTGAGAAATACCCCGTCACGGACAATATTCGCTTCTTAATAATTGGTAAAAAGAGAAACTACGACCGAAAAGATCTTTATCGGTTTTTAAGTAGAGACTACACTGCGTGCGCTGCAAACGCAGGGGTCAAGTTAAACTGGTCGTTCCTTTTCCACGAAACCGAACGATTTCATATTGTTACGCACTCTCAGAAAATATCTCAAAACTCAGAACAAGTCTAAATTGTGCTAGTCAAACTCTATATAATTAATTTTGAGTAGGCAGTTAGTCATATTTGTATTTGAAAATATTAGGAAATTTGTATAACCAATTCTGGCGATCATATTATACGAGTATGTAGGTACTTTTGGGTATTAGAGCAGAATTTAAATCAGAACGTTGCATTAAAAAGAACAATTTTTAAATTATAGAACGAGTTTTCAAATCAAACAGCAAAAAACCAAGACAATGAAAATTTAATCGAAATATTGTTTGAAGAAAGCGCGTCGGTTTTATTAAAATTTTACTCGTATATTAAAATACCCTTTACGATTCTCCTACAGTGTATGTAGAAAGCTGGGAATTCTCTGTATTTCCAGAAATTAGATCTCACAATAGGTACTTACGTAATTCTGTTCACCGCTTGTTATATTTGAGTGACACCTTTATGCCAAAAAAATTAATTGTTTTCAAAAACATACTTATTCTGATCATTTTGTATGTCGGTATATGTTGGTTAAGTTGCGTAGTCCATATTTTACGTTGCGACACACATTAAACATAATAATACGTTAGGCCAAGTTCACACATGGACGCCTGATTTCAACCTAGTCGGCGCATGTGTTACCAGTTGACTGATAAACAGGTTTGTAAGGATAGAGAGAGATTTTTGGCATTCGGTGTTTTCTGTCTACCCCATTGCGGATCTAACGTGATGGTATAATAATAATAAAACATATATACTTATAAAGAACATTTTATATCCAAACACAACAAATTATCATACTAGTCAAATATTTCCTTTTGGGTGGAAATCGAAGCTGTGACCTAATAATATAAATATTTTATAACGTTAACTAAGAACAACAAGCGTTACCTGATATTAATAAATCAATTCTCACCAATATGATCGTCCATTGTGAATATTAATGCAATGAATAAACAGACAGTGAGTAAGGTCCTTTACAAAATGCAGTCTATAACGCTCGGCTAAATAAAACACAGCTGTTCAGACTGCAGCTGATTAGCGCCGACACATTTAGATTTACGATTAGGATTTAAGGGACTCGCCCTATTTATCCAAAATAAACCGGATTTCATGAATGCACTTGATAAATATATTGACTTGAGTTGAATTTCAATGTTCAATACCCACAACACAATATGCAAAGACAAGTAGTATTTGGATTCCAGCTATTTAATTAGTAGTACCTATATTTAAAACAATGCCACAAGTATAATACATAGTGGAAGCCTAATTAGGGTTTTGTAGCATAAACAGAGCATTTTTGTAAATTCTTAACTTTACGCGAACAGTTAAGTGGATTGCATACATAATATACATAAGTACCTATTCATTCATTTATGCAATATTTATTTATTGATTTATTTAACAGTTTTAGTACAGTGGAACTTTTACTGAAACAAATGTATTAAATTTGGTACTTCGGTACTGCTTATCTTCTAAAGGGATCTTTGATATTTGTGTGTGCGTATGTATAAAATATAATGACAATGCACAGAATTATCTATTCAGCTTTTTTTGTTAGGCGCTAATGAATAAGGGGAAACCCCGGACAGTTGACTGGGCTTTTATTTGTCAATCTATATAAAGTTAATAGGCAATTATGTTCCAAATAGAAAACAAGAGAGTGATAGAAAGAATCATTGGGTTTATTCTGGGATCCATTATAAGCGATCTTTGGACAAAGATAAATGTTACTTGTAGTAATTTTTCTGCGTGATAATTTGTGAAATCACGATTTCTTATGGAAATGCTTAGTCGATTAGTCATAATTTTCGCAAGTTGCACGAAAAATTTTTTGTACAAATTACTATATTAATACCCATTTTTATTTCCACTCGTGTTCGTATCTACTTTATCTAGTCAGAGATGAACCAATCAAATGGAAGTTAAGATGTCATTAGCATTCTACGAGGCTTAAAAAGCTGTACCTAATTATGAAAACGGGACTTACTTACGTTGTTCTATGGAAGTAAAAAGAAACAATGAAATTAGTATAGTAGTACCATTATGGACAGCTTTGTCTAGTTAGTGTAGTGCATCAGAAAGAAAAGAGCTTTAAACTTAAAATAAGCTCCAGCTTTTTTGAGTATAGATTTCGGCAGCATCAAGAACAAAGCTAATTAATGGCGGCATAATTAAATTAGCCACTTCACGATCCAATATTTATTATACGGATATGCTTATGGATATGAGTAAATTTTTATTTGTCTGAACTTCAAAGGAGATAATAATGCTATCATGTCCTTAAATAGGGCGCACGTGTACGCAATAATAATTATAACATCCTCAAGCGAGACATTTTTTTTACTTTATTACATAATTAACTAACGCCTGCCATTTAGTAAAATTCATTGCGTATATTAATGAAGGAATGGTGTTCAACATTTATTTATATTAAGTGATAAATATTAATAAAACATCAGGGTGGTCCGGGATATTTAGTTAGTTATGTTATCTTTTATGGGTGATGAAATGAAAAAAAAAAGTAGGCCTTTTTTTGTAAAAATAATTTTTTACACAGAAAACAGGTACTTATTTATTAAGCTTCCAATTCATTATCATCTTTTGTTAATACCTATACCTTATATGATTGTACTGCTGGTCGTTGGTCTGTAGTCTGAAGCATATTTCAGTGCGTACCTCATCGCAATATTTAATTGACCAATGTATATATTTAACAGATTCACCAGCGTTTATCTGTCGGTTTCAACACAATCGATCAAGCATGTTAATTCGGTCCTTTACATTTTGTTGTCCCGACAACAAATGCTCTTGTCGTCCCTGACAAATATATTCCAGAAATAAAGCGGGATAAATCACCACTCGCCAAAGAGATCATCTCAAATCCCACTCGCGTTTGGATCGAATGAATCTCGAAAAATCCTCTCTACCCACTTAATCGCGAGATTACTTGCAAGTAATATCCCTAAGACTGGGTTACCAAAGTGTGTATTATTTTGGAACTATCATGATAGATCTAAGGATCCTAATAGTTGATTGATTGTCTTGATACTATACATATATGTTGATGGCAGTGATTTACTAAGTGGTTTTATGAAGATGTAATTCGTCAACAATGTAAAAATGATGAGTCGAATTATTTCAAAATCGTGCATCATTCTTTATATTCGCTTCTATTGTGCATATTTTAAATAAACATATAAATAGTGACTATACATAATTTGAAATAAATGAAATAATAATGACGGCTCGTAGGAACGTACGGTACAACTTATCTATTTAACCAACTAATAATTCTTTACAATATAGAATTTCACACACAATCCAGTAATCTCACAGAGGAACGACAAATTTCCCTTGTAACCTTTTTCATCCGGAATTTCGAAACAAAAAGCCGAGCGTTAAATACGCGTTTAATACAATACATGTTTCCGGATATTTGCAAATTGGGTATTCTGGAGGGGTTAGGATTATGAATGGATTGGCACGCCAAGGGGTCGATGCGACCCTTGTAGGTTACGATCCGAATGTCGCTGCAAGTATCCGTGGCATGTAACAAAGAGATACGAATAGTTTTGAGAAATTTACGTATTTTATTTGTTGTTCCGAAAGTACAATAATTATTGAATAATGTTGGATTATGGATGTAAAGTAGTTACACGTGTTATTTAATTAACTTAAATTTCTGTACACTGAATGTTATGTTATAGGCAGAAACATTGGCAAAATTCTTAGACTCATTACTTTGGTGAAATTCGTAAATTTTAGACGAGCAACATTTTGAAACCAAATGTAATTTGTCCAGTCTCAGAACTATCTTTAGACAGTTTTATCAAGCCGATTTCTCGAACAAAGATGAGTGTGTATATTACGTAATTTATTTCATATATAATGTAGTAAATTTTAATATTTGTATTGAACAACTCAATTAGTTCTGTAATAAACAATAACCGGGTTTGGCGGGGTACAATTAATCAATACACCCTTCACAAACTTGGGGTTCGAAGTTTACAGTTGCGATCTGAACTAATCGAGTTTTGATTTAAGATTTATCACAACTTTCAAAACCGTTAGAATGTAATTTTAAATTGAGGTAGTTTAAATTACAAAAGCAATCTACGTTTAAACTTAGGCTTTTTGCTAAACGGGAATTTAGCCTTTAGTTTGTAATCATTTTTTTTGTTTAAAAACTTGTATATATCACACAATATACACACATCACATCTCACAATTTTAACCACAAAACGACAAAAAGTCCAATCTGTTTCTCGCCAACAGAAGCACGCGACAAATAACAAACAGGCATAGAGGGCGTTAGTGGGCAAGCCGTCGCATATCACCTGTCGACACATATCATCAATTTTATATTCATTGACTACTCCTATAATACATCGCAAGTAACGGTTTCATATTATTTCCGTCCAAACTGCCTCGTCATGTTAGTTATACCGCGTGGGTTGAGTATGGTACTAATCGACTGTCACATACATGCGGCTATTGTTTCCGGCGTAATGACATCACATGTGCGTAATTACCTGTCGTATTACATTCGGATATTAATAGTCCGATACCTAATACACCTTAAAGGATGCACTCGATGTTTATTATGTTGTTTATGTACTCGTACCACTGATACTTAAGACTGTAGAATTTTCAAATGTTCATAAACACGCTTATTTACGATGCGATAGAAACATAATCTGCATATATGCGTATATTGATATTTTACTAAACACTACTGCTGTATATAGCAAGTTTCAAATTGAATTGTCGTAACCTAGGCTAGAATTAGTCTCATTTCTCAAGTCGTGACTGCCGTTCATGTATATTATATAGGTGGTGCATAAGATGTAAAGTATCGTTTACAGAGGCATTACCTAATCAATGCGTATGCAACTTAAATGTGCTGCATTGTAAATATGTAGCAATATTCAATTGAGTTCAACTAAATACTTGATTAAAAAATAAAGCTTTTATTATTGTATTGCCACGGGAACCAAATGTGTCTGCTAAATTTGAACCCAATAGCTTCAGTGAGAATGGGTGAAATATTGAATGCAAAATTCCTGGACAGACGTACAAGTTAAATAGAAGCTTTTAAAAATATCTGGAATTTCATTCAAAGTCAAAATTAGTCTGAATTTCTTGAGATTTTTACTGAAATGTAGAGAAGTTTATAGATACTTCTCATCACAGGTTAAACCTCGTGGCGTATTTAGTTAGTCATTGAAATATAGATATAAGCGTTATGGACATATTAAACTTGGTAAAGTTAGGAGAATGTCAGGGTTTCGAACCGCCAATCTCCGAAGCGTGAGACAGAACACGAAACCAATAGCCTATCATCGATCACCAAATGTGGATTCAGTTTAACGTATAGACTATGAATAAGCCCCAGTAAGTGCTTCCATTAAGATATAATAGCTTGTTGCAAAATCGTGTCACTATTTCATGTCAGCGCTGTACATGTACTCAGTTCATGACTGCGGTTCGTGAGATTAACTAACATTTCTACATTCGAGTCAAATCAACGATGTCGTTTCACCACAGGCTAAAGAGCTATCAGTCTGGCAACGCTTTTGTTGGACGATGTCGTGAGTTAGATTCTCACCCAGGACAAATATTTGTGCTTTCAGCAAATTTGTTTGTTCTGTGTCTGAGTAATAAAAATATCTATATAATTATTATTATCGTATGGATATATTATGTAAGTTTATCAGCTGTCCGGTTACCATAACACAGAAATTTAATTGCCTAACTTGGAATGAGACAGCTGTGTATGAAATTGAACCCATTATTTTAAAAATGTTAAGTCATTTAATTCAACCTAGACAGGGCCACCACGGAAGGTAATAAACGATGATTATGTTACATAAAGATCTGAAATTTGCAATATGAAAGCTTCTGGTTTCGAAGAGGTGTAACAGTGAAATAATGACAAGGATAATGCGCAAGTTGTGCTTGTATAAGCAAAGCAATTTGTTCATACTTCAATGAGCTCACGATATACGAGTATTTGAGTTTGCAATGTAGGAATCATTATAATATTGTATATTTGGGCGTAAAAAAGGTTTTCGATTTGGACGATTAAAACTGAATTACAGATACTATTAACTAATTGTGATAATTTTTCTCCGTTACGTCTGTTATGATTACGAATTATCCAGGTATTGTTCACGCAAAACTGTTTGGGTTAACATAGTGTGTGTAATATCGAGGTTCTGTGATATTTTATTATTAAATCACACGTTCAGTTTCAAGAAATTTTAAGAAACACATTTTTTGTAGGTATACAGATATTTACAGAATATAGCAGAGCAGAAATTCGCATTATATTCAACAAAAGTGAAACCGTGTTCCGACATCGGCAAATTATTTCAGTGTTTCAAATCTTATAGACGTTTTTACCCTGTGTACTGTTAACTTAATAATAGTTGTTTGTTATTGAAACGGTGTTTACTTTCAACTAAAAATTCAAAAGTTAGGTGCGTTTCAAAATTGAAAAAAAATATATCACTCCCTATATAACGCTGAAGGAAAACATCGTAAGGAAACCTTAGACAATAATGTTTTCTGAGGTGTATGAAGTCTGCCGATCCGCTCTTGACCAGCGTAGTAGATTATGGCCTAAAACTGTCTTACTATGACGGCAGATCAGAGTCCAGCGGTGAAACAAAAAACGGTTGAAAATAAAAATTACATTCCTTAAATTGTATTTTCAGTAAAGTCAGATTTGGTGAATCGCTATCCGTGAGATTCCCATGTTCCCGGTATTTTTTTTATCGTTTTTCTTGTTAACTACAACGTGGACATTGGTACACGCAGCTCGGAACAAATAAACAATTTTTAACAAGCGCTGCGGTATAGTATAGGAACCAGCTGCGGCGGCAACTGTATTTTTTAGTTTTCTTTCTGTAATATGTATTGGCACAAATAGAAAAAAAATTCTACAGTATTTTCAATGACACGGATCAGATGATCTCAAAAAATCAAGCTATTAACACAAAAAATATTTTTTTTTAAATTTTTATTTGTCTTAAAAGTAATGTTATAATAAAAAATCGCGCGTGCGTTTCGAAATTTTTTGTAATAGTAAACGAATTCATGACTGCAAATATATAGTAGACAATATACCGTCTCTATAGTATCACAATCTCCTGTACTACATAACCCCAAGAGAACCCCAGTTCGTGTGAGAGGTGTTGGTTTTTAATTTCCAATTCCGCCTCAAAACTCTGTTTATTTTAGCTTCTACCTGTATTCTCTTAAATTGCTGTGTAATTTTGTTTATTCCGCCCATTTCAAATGTGTCCAATTATGCGTCATTGCTAAAAATTAAAAAAAAAAGTACCGGCTTTTACGAAGTACTTGTCTTTAATTACATGATTTCATTGATTATCTTAATTCGTGATGTTGCTTCCTACAAATTGCAAATAATTAACTGTTAAAATAAAATAATACAATGGCAAATAATTCAATGTTATGAAACAACGTTAATGTTTTTCAAATATTCTTGTTGAATTTCCGAAAGTCTTTCGAGAATATATCCACGGTAGTTTGACCAAAGGCTTTCACGATCCTAGCACATTACTATCACTTATATTGGAATCTGTATACATATTATGGCAAGGATTATAGCTATTTATTATTCTATTTAATGAGGAATAATGACCAAGGTCTGACCGTCTTTATTTTCGTACGAATAGAACATATTTCATTGGTTTGGAAAATCTCTTTGGCGCTAATACATAGAGCTTGGATAATAAATACATACATAGTATCAGTGTGATCTTTGATTAGTTTAATGAGAAACATGGTGTCTAGAATCAGTTTACACTTGGATTACGACTAAAGTTATAAACAAGCCTTGCAATTAGTACATGACAGTAGCTTCACTCGTAAACTCACTGCTATCGTCATTATGACGGTTACGGTGGCGCCAGACTCATCAAAGCATTTTGTACCAATAACAGGCTCGTACTGGCCGTTTTTACTCTTTCGTGACAATATATGCGAATATAAATTGGTGAAAAGTAATTGTGTAGTGGTTATGTTATATACAAAACTAGTTTTGTTTCCGAAAGCTAATGAGTTTAGTACAACTAAAGGGAGCATCTTGCGACTAGACTAAAGCAGTGGCTTACATAGGGTAATTAAGTTTGAAAATAGTATCGTACAATTAGTTTTATGACTCTCGTCTTAAGTAAACTAGCGATTTTCTCCATTTAACTGTTCACTGTACGAATTTATAACAAAACTGAGTGTACAATTTGCATAAACTCCGCAAATAATTATATGTTGTGCTTTCGATCTGTGTACATTACACGCAATAAGTTTTGTTGTTTGATGCATAAAGTTACGTCGTCTAATTGCTTGTATATGTTTAAGAAACGCGTATTTCCGTAAAATACGAAAAACATTTACTAAAAACTGCAGATACTATTTTATCCGACTCTGGGAGTCCCCGAAGATTAGTCTTTGTGATAACACAAAGAACTTTTTCACTCTATAGGAACACCTAATAGGATTAAGTAATTGTGTAATAAATTGCCAAAACATATAAAATTAAAGCACAAACAATTGCTTAAGAAAAATTTACATGTAAACCATTATTATAATAGTGGTTAATACATATAAAAAAATACTTTTTAAGTTTTGTTACCTGCTTTTAAAACAATTTAAATTTATTTTGCATGTTCAAAAAACTAATTAGTACTCACCAACAGGAAATCCTATATTTGCTAACATCTAGTGTATTTAATTTTATTCCACATAAATTGTCATGAGACAAAAAAAAAAAATTAAATATTAAAAAATTCGAATATTTTCGACGTTCAAAAGATCAGTCAACAAGGTCAAAAGAATACAAAATAGATTACCAATTCAAACGTCAATCGCCTACATTGTTATTACGTACAATATTTTGTATGGTCCACTTTATTCCGACTTGACGTTGATACCCGTCACACGTAAACGGAATAGGCATTGGAATATTCGTTCCAAAACATCGCTAGAATCACAATCGTGAGACATTCTGTATCGGATATTGGAATTTGAAAACGGTCGACGTTATCATTCTGTTACAGAAACGACGTTGATTTGTTGCGACTTGGAAACTCGTATTGTCTTTTATAAAGCGCTTCACTTCGAAGATATCTTTTTCTTGTTCACGAACATCTACATTTTTCTTTTTCTTTTCAACAACATTCGGTGACTTGATAGCGTCGAATGTAGTGCGCCGGTGTACGTGAGAATTGAGGGCCTCGTAGAATCTCTCTTTAGCTGGCAATCTCAAGGGAACCTGCTGTTTGGTGATGTAAGCCCCACCGTTAGTCGGTAATGGCGAGTGTGCTTCGATCGTTATCCGCCAAGTGAACCGGGGTCCTCTTCCTATTCGTAGCAGAAACTCAGCCTAACGAGCTCCCTTGGGGGTACAACAAAGCAGTGATCTTGAAATTGATAGGATGGTAGTTTTTGTAATCTGAATATATCAAATCGGCATTCAGTTCATTTGATGTTAAACGCTCTCTGCAGACCATGGATCAAATCTTTGAAGTATAAAGTAGGAAATTTCTTGTAGGTAGGTAGAAAAACTGCTACTGTCCATTGAACAAATGATGGATTTAGATGTTCACTCCTGAACAAAGACCTGTCCCAAACAACGCCACTCCACTCTGTCCTGCAGCTGGCTGCCTATCTGTTTCCTGCTAAGTACTTTCTAGCACTAAACTATACCCTAATATCTTAATATATTTGCTGCACAGTTCGAATTGCTGTACTGCGCACTACTTTAAATCATACATGCGCGAACATCCAAATCTGTGACTTGGTCTTTGTGACAAATGTTAACGAACCATGTTAAAAGAGATTCGTGAGTATCTGTTTAAGATGACCTGCATTCATTTGCATTTATTTTCAATGAGCAATACCAAAGAAATTTGTTATAGGAGGAATACAATACATTTGGGGTCTATACACATGGTTTAGGGTCTACACACAACATAGTTGTCCTGGAGCGATAGTAGTATTATAGCGATTTGTCACTCCCGGCTTAGCCCATACACTCAGATTCTTTTCAATATTTAACCACCGTTGGAGGTATGCAGTTTACGTGTACAATGAGAATTGGTAAGTGAAGTCAGTCAACACGGCGAGGGAGTTGTGAATCACTCTTTTGAAATACCTATGAAAATAAATCAAAGACACAGCTTGATGGACGTGCATGCTAATTAGCAAGCTTTGAAACACAAAGGTGACTCAAGATGAAAGCATTTGCTACCATTGAAGGGTTAACATTATTGTAAAGTTATTTTAAGGTAGTAACATTGCATTGTTTATAATTCTACTTATGTATATATTTTTATAAAGTGTTGGTATCGAGTGCAAAGCTTATAAATAATAGGAATCTACCTATATTTTTTTATTAGATAAGTCGGTATTGCTGTAACGTTTCAGAAATACAGCGTGAAGAAACCTACATTCCTTAGAGTTCTCTATAGTATTCTCAAAGTTCTCAAAGTTTGTCAGTACCCGTTTGGTCAAGGGGGCTGACCTTTACATTCTGTCAAGAGATTCTTATCTGATAATGGAGTGATTTAATTGATGATAAGGATGATGATCTCAAGAACGACATTCGTCATATTTGTGTAAAATTCTAATATGAACATGAATAAAGGCGACACGCTATGACAAGACCTTCTTATTGTTATATCTCAACTAAAATTTCATTTCCGATGTATTTTTTATTGCAGCAACTTTACCTTCGGTGACTTGCATTACATAAGAAACGTATTTTATTTATCAATACATAATTTATTTCATTTTCCACTTTCGTGAATTTATTAAAATTGCATTATACGAAAACTGTCGAGTTCCAGTAATATTAGAAAAGGTACAAATAATTGCCGAGATAACATATCACCTTAGGCGTGAAAGGCTTAATGGGTTTATAAAGTGCTGAATGCGATGTCATCCATCTTGTTTATAGTGCATTAATATCGTTTGCATTTCCAGCCACTAGTGTAATGGGTCACATATTTTACGGAAGCACATTTGATGACGGCTTTCCCCATTAGATACGTTAGTATGTTAGCAATAGGGCGACTGATTATTTTATTATTATTAATCGAGTGAGTAGGCTTGAGTCCTATGACTCGAGGCATTTCGACCTACACAGGTTATTTGCACCTACAGCCTTGTTAAAGTTCGCGATATAATCCTATCGCTTTAATGAAGCTTAGAATTTTGTTTATGGCTATATGTGTGGTTTCATCTTGATTTAATCATGTTTGTGAAGATGTATGTTAATGCAGGCTGACAATTATATTACAAATTTCTATCCGTATTTCATCGATGTATGTATTTTTATAATTATTAAATAATTAATGATTAAACGTGTTCAATGTGAAAATGCTGAAACGCTACAGAATGTGGTACAGAAGAGAGTATAGTAGCTATTCGTTATCTGACTCGTTCAAGAGAGAAAAGCCTTCGAAAATCGGGGCTCAGTAATCCATATCGTCATTTAATCCCTCCCGTCATGACCTCATGGTATGAGGAAAGATTTTTGTTTCGGAGTGGGAGCTACATTTCGACTTTTTACATTTACTATATTCTTTACGAGTGTTGTTTTTATCTTGTTTTTAGGCCACTTTTTAGTGTTAAAAAAAATTACATGTGACGGATATAGTTTTTAAAAGATCGTGGTGAAAGTAGTATTCAAAAATGACGTTTTTGATGGAACTTTCAAAACTATGTTCAATTTCAATTCAATTCAAGATACTCATAATTACATAATTTAATATTATAAATGCGACAGTAACTCTGTCTGTCCGTATGTCTATTACGCTTTCACTACCGAATAGCTTGGCTGATTGCAATGAATATTGCTATGGGGATACTTTGAAGCCTGGGAATGATCATAGTATATTTTTATCCCGATATTAGACCTGGCTTAGTCAAACTAAATCTCATTTTCCTTTCCCATAATTCTAAAGAAATAGAACGAATTGCTGTCGAATATTGGCTAGTAAGCGAAGACTAGACTATTCTGAAATCACAAATATGCCTTTCATTTGACATTTCTCATAAAATGACAATAAACATTGAATGTTTTAGCATGCGTGGAAATAAAATTAAAAGGGCTGGTTCACATTAGTTACAGCTCATTTGCAATATGTTAATGGTGTGTCAACGACTTTAAATATTTCGCAAGTACAGCTGGCACCGATACGTCTGCGTTCTTGGAATTCTGCTCAAAATGTCTTCATTTTCTATCGCCATCTACATCTCGCGTTATATCGACAGTTGTTCATCGTATATGATATCGCGATTTACTGTTACACTGTTACAAGTTAATAATTTAATACTGATACAACATATTGGAAAGGTTTCGATCATTTTCGCTATTAATATCTCGACAAAAAATCTGACATTTTCTTAGAATTCCGGAAAGAATTGTTCTTTAAAAAAATAAAACTTTAGACATTTCATTGATGCTAAAGTACATATTGAAATGATATTATCGCGATGAAACAAAAGAAGGAACAAGTTCTATTTTCAAATTTGAGAGTGTAAGACTCTGTAAGCAGAATGCAACATAATTGTATTCAGGAAGCGTATGGAAGACACTGACGGAGCCGTTCAATTTATTTTCGAGTAACTATACCAATGCAGCGCTAAATGCAGCGCCAGGTTGATAATTAATATAGCGATTTGTTACAAAACGAGTACAAAAATAAGCAGATACCCTCATCCCCGGTACGCGCGAGCCATAATTATATACTTTCTTACTTACATGCAGCGATTAATTTGAGTGATTCAGGAGGAGGTAGTGTTTCCAAATATAAACGAGCATTGCATTTTATCTATATGAATAAAAACGTCGTAAATCATTAAACGCAAAGCATTTGGATAAAATCTTGTCCATTAGCTGCACGCACTAATTTGTAACTCATAAACTATTTATGGAACGTTTTAATGGGAAGAGCAATTGCTACGAGGGATATTGTTTTATTTATATTTATTATGTTCTTCTACAAAACGTTGTATTTCGAAGATTCTCGTTTGAGCTTTCGAGACTTGGAACTCGTAGATACATTCAATCAATGTGCGGTTTCTTAGGAACTCCCGCACTACAGGTAACTCAATGTGTTCAAACTCTATTTTTATTACTTTGAACAAAATAAAAAAATTACATTTGCATCTTTAGTACCGTTCTCAACTTTTTATTTTTTCCTTGATATATAAATATTAAACAGGTGATAGGAAAATATCTTTAATTACTTCTGTATCGTAACTTGATCAAGCAAAAGATAAACACTTAACTTGATTCGTTAATAGTAACGTTAAACTATGTGGGAATCGAAGCCACGACCTCCGGTTTAACAGTCAAAGTGTCTAACCACTAAACCGAGAGGCCAGTCGTCAGACCGAGTGTCTCCCAGCATGTCAAATAGTCAGGAGAATTTGCTGTGTTCATACGTCATACCGTAAAGCGCCGGTAACGCCATCTGTAGAGCTTATTTAATACGTGTTCTCCGTGGAAATGAGATATTATTCCTAAAGCAGCCTATGACTATCTCCAGCCCTTCAGCTATCACGGTACCAAAAATAACATTCATCCGATTTCACATGAAAGAAGGACAAAAAAAACCTACTGGGATCGTTCAAGTATTACA
>DWEM01001358.1:0-14577 GCA_018245935.1 Agara belti belti | reverse complement strand
TGACATTTCATTTGCCTCTTCTTTGGTACAGTTTGATTGTTAACCATTTTATACAAGAGTTTGTCAGGTTTGCTGTAATTGATTAATAATTTGACAATCTCTATATTTCCAAGTTTGGCAGCTTCTCCTAGACATGTTCTACCAAGATGAGTGATCTTATTAGGATTGGCACCTGTAAATATAAATGAGTCTATATAGTAAGACAATACACATTACATCTTTGTGAGTTCTTATTTCTAATATAGTTGGCTGTTGATTTAATTCTACCCAGTGGCCGCTGCAGCCTGCTCGGCAGATTGGTTAAAAAGGATAGATAACAAGACTTAAGAGGAGCAGAGGAGTAGGACTAAGAGTAATATCGAGGTCGGGGTGTAAATCTCACTTTGTAGTTGCTTCTACAATCCACCACAAAAAAGGATTGCATGTTGAGGTTTAATAACTCACATATCGTCTACTCAAAAAGACGTAAACCAAAAAAATTACAAAACAAACACGGTTAGATTAAATAATCACATTGAGCATTTATGAAAACCATACATTTGATGATTGCTTGCTTCGACTTACATTGTTGATGGCAGTAGGTCATTAGTGTTTGTTTCGATTTCTCCTTAAAATATGAGGCAGTAGGGACTTGTGGACTGAGAGTAGATTGTTAAGAAATCAGAAGATTATGTACATTACATTATTTAGCGGTATTTTAATTTACCTTTCGATAGTAATTCAGCAACACCGTCTTGATCTTCTGTAAGTATTTTCTGAAAAAGGCAGTCCTCAACCGGTGGTTCCATATTTTTTATACTTCACTCTAATTATGGATTCTCTTGAATAAACGATGCTTAGGTTTGATATCTTTTACCAAAATTAAAATTTTGTTGAAGTAAACATTGCTCTCGTTTTGTTAACATTTTTCATTCACATTTTTAACTAAAACCTTTGTCAATAAACAAAATATGAACTATGTTCCCTCTGTTCCATTTATTCTGACCCCTACACTATACTGTACAGTATACCTATCAGTATACCTATCAGTATATTATTCTGATAATCATTTATCGACCAGTATTTAAAAAAGAATACTAATAAATGTCTATCTATGACTGAAAGGTATATATCATTTGTATGTATATGTATAGTAGCTATTGTCTATGAATGGTTATTATAGATAAGTGGTAATATATAAAATGGTATGGTATTCGTATTTCGTATTGTATATATCCAATTTCAATCGATCAAAGTGTCAAATTCCAATGTCATTGAATTTTTAAGCAAAGGCAATATAATTGACAGCTCCACTATAAATTTCAGTGAACTACCAACTATCTAGCTAGCTATCTAGGACAATTCCACACACGGCTATCCGATTCCAAATTAGGCAATTTAATTCCTGTGTTATGGTAACCGAACAGCTGATAAACGTACATATATACATACGATATATTACTTATATAAATATTGTTATTACGACCAGACACAGAACAGACAAATGTGCTCATCACACAAATGTTTGTCCTGGGTGGGAATCGAACCCATGACCTCCGGTTTTGTAATCAGGGTCTCTAACCACTCAACCACGAGGCTTCACACACTTTAAATATCTTATTATGAAGTGCGCAGGCGATAAACCTGACAGAAACGGTGTTTGGTATGATAAAAGAATGGGAAACGATTATAAACATTGAAGAATGCCCCAAGTTCAAGCCGTATACGATATTATCGTTCCTAGTACGAAACGTTTTTTCCGAGTTTTAAATTTACTTGAGTCTTTAAACCTACTTATATACTAAATGTCAAGTGAATACTGTCTCGAAAACTTTAATACCACAATTTTAATGAATATGGATGGATGGATTTATATGGATAAACATGAACGAATTTTATTATCGGAAATTATAGAAACCAATCTACATACAGATCTACATGCTTTTATTTATTTATTTGTTTAACAGGACACTGGAAAATTTACGGAAACAAACATAATAAAAAACTTTCTGATTTTATCAAAGGTACTAAGAAATGGTCTATGTGAAATTATATTATCATATTATATACTCAGATCGTACTTTCATATGCAATGGTACGTAAGTTTTCTAATATCTAGCGCACTAACGTGCACCTGGACTTAAAAAAAAATATTCAAAACCTACTTAATATTGTTTTATAGCAGGATTTTCAAACGACTTCTTTAGGCATTTTAATCTGCCATTGAAATGTCAAAACAGAAGTAGGTAGAATTTTGTATCTGTTATATTTATTTTTGGAAGACCGTGAGTGAAGCGGATATAATTGTAATACTTTTGTACTCAGAAATTTCATTATAAATCGTAATCTATAAAAAATTTCTATCCATACATCTGTTATGTATGTTTTATGTGCTTGTTAATAGTTAATATTATTGTTATTGTGCTTGTTATAAGTACTCAGTGAAAACTCAATCACTGACTGATTCATCTACATCTCTGGCATCATATCCTGAAATTCTTTCGGGTTCCTTCTAGATAATGACACTTGCATTATTTATACAAGTGTTCCAGTATATAACATAAAATTCCATCCAATGATTATTGATATACAAACAAAAGTGGATTAAGGGTGTGGGCGATCGTGCACTTACTTGAATGACATGTTTTTCTAGATTTTGCTACAATTTATGCCCAGCGTAACAGTCAGGAGCGACATAGAACAATGTTTGTTTTAATTATAGGAACCATGGTATTGCGGATTAAATAAAATGTCAACGGAGAATTGCTTGGTAAAAGCAATATATTCATTCAAAGGCAAAAACAATGATGAATTATGCTTCAAGAAAGGTGACATTATCACAGTCACCCAAAGGGAAGAAGGAGGCTGGTGGGAGGGGACCTTGGGAGAGACAACAGGATGGTTCCCAAGCAATTATGTGACAGAATACAAAGGTACTTCATGAATAATAAAATTTTGTCCATTGGCCCTTTATGAATTGGATTGCTTAAATCAGTATAACAGATTGGATGGGTTATATTTGTACAATGTGTGATTCAACAATCACTGAATCTAACATCTGCAGATAATTGAATAATAACAATTGGAATATCAAACATTATTAATAACAAATTTATTTAAAGATTATAAAACCATAAGAATTGGTTTATTATGTCTTTAAGTATTTTATATGCATGTTGATTTTTAAATATAGTGTTTATTCACATCCTGATTGTTGTTTACAGATACATCCGGTTCCTCAACAACATCACCCATTAGAGCAGCATCAGAAATCCAAGCCTTTCGAAATGTTGTCCTTAAAGATATCATTGACTCTGAAAAGGCTCATGTTGCTGAAATGCAGGGCCTTGTTAGCAACTTTTTGCAACCATTAGAAAAAAGTGATATGTACGTGTTTATATATATGTTTTCAATATTGAAATTATGCAGTTGTTCAAATACTTCGCAGTTACCCAGCCTTTCAACATACATTTTATGATTATTGTTTAACATGTTATAACATGATTATTATAAGTGAGTCAGTTACATTACTATTATTATTAGTCATTATCAGACCCTAGATGAATATAATTTGAGCCAATTTTATATAGTGTCAAGTGAGCAATCCTCTGTGTACATATAGTATGCAATCTTATAATAATATTTTCAATTGTCGTTATCAGATCTGTCTAGCTACAGACAAACAGCATTAAGGTACCTGTCCATATTGATTATAGCTGAGTTTATTTGTTACTTGTAGGCTGACAAAAGATGAGTTCAAACAGTTGACAGGTAATATAAATGAGGTGCTACAAACACACGAACAGTTTCTCAGCCTACTCGAGGAATGTGCCACTAAGACGGGACCGGATCAACGAGTGGGGGGTCTTTTCCTACAATGGGCCCCTAAAATAAAAGCTGTTCATCAAGCATACTGCGCTGGTCATCCAAAAGCTGTATGTGTTTTAGACAAATATAAGTAAGTGCACGTAAATATTAATAATATTCTTTACGCATCTTATAATACTAAATATCAGGAATACTCTTTGTCTTTTACACATTACATATTAAGGTGTAATTACTTTCACCATAGATAAGACCCTTGCATGTTACTACTGTTATAGAGAGGAGCTAAATACATGGATGGAGAATGCTGGTGCTGTATGCCCTGGGGTGCTTGTTTTAACTGCAGGGTTATCAAAGCCATTCCGCCGACTTGGCAAGTATCCTGCAATGTTGCAGGAACTAGCTCGGCATGTCCATGAAGCACATCCAGACAGGGGAGATACACATAGAGCCTCAGTGGTATATAAAGATATAGCTGTGAGTGGTTTAATGTATCCTTATTTATTATCTTAAAAAATTTCATAGTTTGTGTCATGCAACTGTTGATAAGTATTTACTAGCATACCTACATAGCCAATAAGATTTGAATATCGTACATCATAAATAACAACTAGTATATTGCAGAGTGGCTGTGCAGCTTTACGACGCCAAAAAGAACTAGAACTTCAAGTGGTCACTGGTGAAGTAAGGGGATGGCCTGGTGGGGAGTTGACGTCTTTGGGTGATGTGCTGCACATGGGAAGTGTAGCGGTGGGGCCGTCGCATCAAGATCGCTATCTTGTTTTATTCCCGTCGGCGCTGCTATTGTTGTCAGTGAGCAAGAGGGTTTCCGCTTTTGTTTATGAGGTTCGTACTTAATGAGAGCACTTTTCAAGCCAATTTTGAAATAAATATTTTTCTTTTGTTCAACATTTCAATTCTATCTTTTTCAGGGATGTCTCCCATTAACTGGTATCACCGTTTGCAAATTGGAAGATACGGATACCAGAAAAAATGCATTTGAAATTAGTGGACCTATGATTGACACGATAGTAGCGGTGTGTCAAACAAGGGCCGAGGCTGATAACTGGGTCAGCTTGTTACAGAAACATTCTAACACGAGCAGCCCCGTACACGAATCCGGCCAGCCTCATTCTTTACCACATGTGAGTTTACTAGAGCATTAAGCGTAAATCATGTTAAGAATCAATATTATTATTTAATTTTCCTGGAATTCATAATGTTTAGTTATTTAATTTTATATCATACAATTACATCTTGTTAATTTCTTACATAGCTGACCCGTTCTCCTTCTGAAGGGGCGTTGTCTAGCATCAACTCTAGTCGGCGCAGCCTCTATCATGTGACGCTGCCGCCGCCTAGCTACCCTTCTGCGTCTCCTTATTACTCGTTGACGAAATACTTTGCGAGACTTGTAAAGAAAAAAGTTATAACAAGACAAATGTTACGAAAACTTTTACACGAAAGAACTTGGGCGAAAGCGTTTGAACTTACCGGTATGCCGGTTATGCGTAGGCATAAGAATCATATAAGGCTTAGAGTGGAAAACGATGGTACCATCGGCACGGAGACGGAGTGTTCCGATAGTGACAGAAATTCCGATGAGAGTGACAGGGAAACTGATACCACTGAGTCATATTCGAGTTCGAGTTGTACGGATGCAGAGATTAGTAGTTCTAAAATTGCACGCCAGAATGCTGTGGATGGAAGTCGTTGTAGAGATATTTCGTCTTCTTGTAGTAGTAGTTGGGAAAGTAATTTCGGTTACATACGATACTTTGACAATTCGGGGGAACAGAACTTGCCACATATAATTAAGGGAGACTGTACAAAAAATTTGTTCAATCAGTCGTCTAGTGATTTTTGCGATCCAAATTACACATTTGAAGATGACTTACAATACGCCTACCAAAGTCATAACAAGCCACTCATTCAACATTCCGGTAGCACTGAAAATTCTAGTTTTGAGGTTAGATCTTGTATGGCTTGTGAAGATTTAAGTAATATGGATCAAAATATGCAAATAGGTACACTTGGAAGTGAATTGACGGATTTCATTCCGACTAGACGTAGTTTTCCTAATATAAGCGAAAGGAACGAGGGAATGCCAAAATTGTGGAAATCCACAGAGGAACAATATAATCATCAAGGTACAAGTGATGATAGCGCAATCGATTCGGGAGTTCTTGAAAATTTAGATCCGCCTTCACCGAAGCAGTCGAGAGATTACCTCGTGGATTCAATCATACTGGATCCACCCCCAATGTTTCGCAACGAAGATGAAGATTTAAAAATAATAAACGTAAACCTGAACGTTAACGTACCATTTCGGAAACACTCGTTGAATTCAGACAAAAAAATCCGTCGATCCATGTCGAAATCTATGGTGGAGACAGAAAATGTGACGAGAAATAATGATTTACATCTCCAGAGGATGAGTTCCCAATCTGAAACACAGAAAATACGTAGAAAATGCGAATGTTGCAACCGTTCTCTGTGCCCCAGTCCCAGATCTTCCGATTCGGGTGTAGCGGGCAGTTGTAATTTAGCATCGCCTGAGTTAAATATGCATGAATATTCCGGCTCTGGAAATACAGGACACGACTCCGACGGTCACGAAAAAGTGTCGAACCACTCCAAAAATTCACTTAACAATTTGTCGTCACAAGACAATTTCAATGCGGATCACAGAAAGTTGACACTTTCTGAAATTGAAGCGGCTACGTATGAAGACCAATGCAGGTGTACGTCTCCCTTTGGATCGACGGCAAGAACGTCGTGCGTGACGAGCGTGACCTCGGAAACGAGCCTCGACGTTCTGGATTCATCGAATACGTCCTTGAAATCGACGTTTGTCACTAATCCGCCTTTATCCGCGACGCAAATAAAACGTACATCAATCAGACGAAACATTGAAAAGTATGTACCGGAGATCAAAATTAAGCCAGAGGTGCCGCCTCGTGTGTACCGAAAACCCAGCGCACATTTAGAGATTCCCAAAAATGTTCGTCATCCCATGCCATGCCAGTGGAGTACGTTGAATATAACAGAACGAACGAAACCCAGCTTGCACTATCATATGCGCATATACAGAGATAAACCTGAAGAGTCGGTCACCAGCAGGCCGTCCCGGAGAGACGCGTCTCGCAACTGTGACGCTTTTGACAATGATAAGAAACAGAGAGACAGTGTTTATAGTCAAACGCAAAAGTCCAGATCGAGAAGTGAGGATTTATTAAAAATGCAGAAGGGTTTGACGGAGGCCCAAACGGGCTTCATGGTGTATCGTTCAGATTTATATGCCCACTGGTGGATGAAAGCCAAATTGCCCATAACCGTGGTCACCGACTCAGGCAAGGATCATTTTTTTGTAAAGAGATACTCTGTTTTGTGTATCACTGGTTTGAAGATAATACTGCCTTGAACTTTTGTAACCACTAGATTAATACTGTCATTAGATACGCCCCAGTATTCCGGTGCTTTACTCGATCATCCTTGCCTGTGTTTATTCATATACTAACTCAGAAAAACATCGCAAGTAGACCATCCACTAACAAATTAAAAGAACTTGTATCTATGACGATTGCATGGACAAGCTTGAGATACGTCACCCTTTACCTGTGAATATATGAAATGTTTTATAAACAACGCCCAATTACAAAGGGTCCATTAAAACAAGGAAGCTTTGATTTTGTGATTATAAAAAAATATATATTTTTCAATGTCGATACTGAATACATTGTGATGTAAATGACATGATTTAGCTAATATTATTTCAATACCGCTGGACGTTCTAAATTAAGTACAAAAAATTTTGAAATGAAAAAAAATATCCGATTTTTTTATAAATCTGCTTATAAGATAAGTTGAAATGCCAAACGCTTATTGTCTTATATTAAATATAATATGTCTTTCGCAGATGGCCACAAGCGACAGTAACAACGACATCTCATCCGGTCTAACCAGCCACAAGCGATCACATTCATTCAACAATCATCAAAGCTACACGCAACATACGCAACAAACTCAAAAGAATAAGCAAAAGAACCAATCAGCGCGCTGGCTTCTCAATTCGTGCGACTCCCTGGATCAGTCGCCTTCCAAAACTACTAAAAGTCCAATTGGAAAGAAATTTTCTTCTGTAGATTTTATAGACACAGCTGGATCCAATTATAGCAATAAAGGTAAATAAAGACTGCTTTCGTTCCAGTCTTGTATTGTAAATTCTTGTCCAAATGCATCCGTAGAATATATATATGTATATATCTTATCTACAATGTATTGATATTTAATAACACAGCAGGGCATGCAGATGAAGAAGATTTTCCCGTTTATGTTCCTAATAAAAGTGTTAAGAACAGAACCTGCTTCGAAAGGCCTTTACTCTGATTAAACTATTAAAAATAATTGCGTGACCGAGTATCTAATAGTAAATCGTACCGTAAAAATATAGGACCATATATAACGTGCAATTTATGATTAAGTTACATGTATGTACAAATACAAACACCGGAGTCCATATAATAGTAAAAAATAGTAAAAAATAGTAGTAGTAGTAGTAAATAGTAAGAAAATCCGAGGGGAATAGGGCCGACATTTCATATGCTCCCTCACGCGAACGTAACGTTGAAGGTTTATTTATTTATTGGATTAGTAACGCAAAAATCAGCAAATACAATCATAAAATACAGAATGTCTTATATGGACTATTGCTAGCCGATCTCACAATTACAAGTAATCACAACGTGCACTTCTAATTTTCCTATGCCTTAATTTATTTTACAGTACGAAATTTTAAAATAATTTTACTATGTTTGCTTTTACTACTTTGAAGTTCAACAGTGCATATTAAATTTAAATTTACTAAATTTATTTATTTTTAATTTATGTTTACTAACATTTTATTAACTGCCAATTATTTTAACAGTGCATATTATATTTGAATTTACTAAAATTTTTTTATTATTTACTATTTACTAACATTTTATGAATTCTTTTAACAGTGCATAATATATTTGAATTAAGGTTGGAGCGTAACGAGCCTGCGGCCCGCGCCCCCGCTGCGGCCGCAGTCGTTCGCGGCGGGCTCGGACGAGAACATCGGCCCCACGCACCCGTACGCGCCGCACCAGCGCAAGTCCAACTCGTACGAGGAGGACGCGCTCATATTGAAGGTCATCGAGGCCTACTGCACCTCGGCGCGCTGCAGGAACGCCGTCAGCTCCGGTGAGTATGGCGCCGACACGCTGCACCACTGCGTCGCACGATTACGGCGCTTCTACAATATTATACGTCACATTTTTTTTTCTTTTTTTTATTTCGACATTATTGCGACGATGTTTGTTATCGTTGATCCAATATACACGGAGAAGGCATCTCCAATGCACCCTAATTCGGCACGGTTATATCGTCGCGGCAGTATCACCGAAGGTACGTCTTTAGTTATCTGTGCGTTAACAACGTCGTGATGGAATGGTTTATGAATTCTTCCAAGAATATGTCTAATATTATTCTATGATGGGTACTCGAAAATACTTTTGACGTTATCTTAGCCCTCCTACACGGATTTGACTCATGAGCTGCGAGAATGAATCGCAGTACACAGGCCGACATGAATCATATCGTCTAGATTCATTACTAATTCGCGACAATCCTTACGAATACACCATTCGTTATACCGCAACTGGGATTAAAAAGAAAATATTATGTAATCTTCGTGTTTATTTACAAGGAGAATTATGAAAGTTCAATCGATCAAAGTAAATATCAAAAACTAGATAGCAATTCGCTTTTTTTAGATTTACGTCAACATCTTTCCCTGATAATTTCGATGGCTGTAGTCGCGAACCGGAAGTAAACGAAAGAAATAAAGCAAAGAAAAAGAGAAATTTTAAATCGGTCCACAGAGAAATTGGCAGAGAAATCGGTGTACATACATTAAAACATGGATCTCTTTATATCCAAGAACATTGACGTTACAACTGGGTTTCTAATAAATATTTATGGTCATTTTCGTAACCGATTGACAATAGTTAATACATACATATATAGTCAGGTACATTGGATCTCTAGTTAGGTTTGAACAGGTCTAGACTGTGGATGGTGATATGATTATTCAGATAGGAAACCCAGGTCAAGTAGGGAAACGATAAATGATTTAAGGATGTGATGATAAAACAGAATATCTATGCACTAGGAAATGGCAGGACCGCTTGGAAAAGTACTGACAGATATTTTACTTCCTATTATCTACTAAACATTAAAGACGTATCTTCAGTGTTAATTTTTTTTTGATCATCGAAATGTATTTATATATTAGTATACATTATATTAACATATTTCCTCGGTAACTATTATCTATTTATTTTATGTGATGTTGTTTCGATGAACACAAATACTGATAACACTCTTTACACCGATTGCTGGGTCGACGCGAGTGGGCGATACGACTATAACCTCAAATACATACAATATAATATCTTTGAACCCGAATAACCTATGGTCGCAATGTAAGATAGTAATATTAACAGTAATATTTTTTATTTATTCGTACGTATTATAAATGAATGTAACGATTGATATGCTATTTTGTAGAAATTGAAACGTAACTTCCGCGGTGACATTGCAATGCTACATAATAAATGCTTTACGTTATTGTATTAGGTAAAGGTGACTACTAACATAGCTTTAATTATTATACAGTACCCAATATTCCCCTGGAGATATTCGAGTCGACACGGAGGAGACACGCCAAGTCAAGAAACCGTATTATCAGTTGGTTACTAGAATGAGAGATCTGTATTTATTAATATATTAAAAAAAAAAACCAAACCCGACTAATCCTGTTAAGTGTAGCGCTTAGTAATTAAACAAACTTAAACATTGTTGTTGGTGTCTCGAATATCATGATAACTCTTGTATCGATGTTATTGACATAATAATACTCAATTATACGTGTTATATACTCGCATTAATATATTTGGCGTATTGATAGGTACACTGTGCAAGCAAATGCATGATCATAATGGCATGCTTGATATTATACATATATCCTATTAGGTAGGCATTACGTATGTCATATATTATACCTTCGTTTATTTACCAGTAGATCTGAAAGTAGCCACGTAGTTCATGCAGTCATGACAATTTTGTTAAATTGCTATTATATTCGAAATGTTGTTGGTTTAGTACAAAGTAGCTAGTCATTGTATTTATACGAAAGCGTACGTTTGTCAGTATTAAAGTTCGGATCTTTTATTTTATTTATACATCTGGAATAAATGCAGTTACTTAATTGCTTTATTTATATTTTCTGTCGAATTTCTATTTATGCATATATTCTGTAGTAACGAGGCAAGCAAGAGTAACTTTTACACGCCGCCACTAACAATATATGCTTTATGTCAAATGAAAATAGTTACACGAAGTTCGTATTTAGTAAATTATTCTAATCGAACAGATCACTAAACACAGCTGTCGGACAAGCACCCGTCGCTCGAATGTACTCGGTCGTCTGAAACTTTCTATTTTGTTACATGCGGCTGCCTTTATTTGCACCTGCAGTGGACTGCGGCCACTTTTCTTTCGGTAAAGTACAAAATCACGCACTCGCTACTAACATCCCTCATCATAACTATACCAAGCTGCCGGTCGTCCGAAGGGGCGATTCGCCGGAATACGCCGGTTGCGGCAGGTCGTCGAAAGTGAAACGAAACAAAAGCTCGTCGGCGGCGGACGCGTACTTGTATCGGGCTCCCGAAACACGCCGATTGCTCTCGGAGCGTAAATTTCAGCTGAACCGATCCAACCCTAACCTGTGGGAGTGTTCAGAAGAACGACGGCAGCGGCTGGCGGGCGCTCGCGAGCGGCGCAGCGGCTCGCAGCCGAGCCTGGCGCCGCGCCGCGCGCCCCCCGCGCCCGCCCCCGCGCTCGCCCCGCACGCCGCTCCCGCCGCGCGCTCCTCCACCTGGTGCTGCGGCACCTTTGTCAAGCATCTCACCAAGTCCCACCATTTCGATTGAATCCGACGTTTTCTTCGGGTCCGCGCGCCCGCTCGTCCCTTCGTTCGTTCGGGAATTTCGCCGTTGCCGTATCTTCCTATAGGTGTGCGTGATTGACCACTAGCGTTCTCGTTTAAATTCCGAGCGTGCCCTCCACTAACATCCATAAAATCCCTCGTGCGCAGTTTTTTAATCCGCTTTTGTAACGATTATATAAAGTCGTTAAGATGCATGTAGTTCATTTATAAAAACTATTAATACTGAATTTCATAAACGCCTTATAAACCTTGTTATCTATGTGAACATAGATTTGCTTATGTGTAGTGTATGTGTGCAGTATTATTTAGATTTTATATATCTTTAATTTAATAAACGTATTGCTTGAGTTGTTAATGGTGCATTAAAAAACAATAGTGCCTAAGTACGCATGTTTTTTACTATATTACATGATCAAATACTGACATTTTATCTTATTTGTACACAGATGTTAAAACTATTGTTAATTTATGTATACGAATGTCTTTGTATAGTCATACTATTTTGTCAATTAAGCTTTGATTGTACTAACATTAGGTGTTACAAAAGTTTCAAATTGTTAACGTATTATATACGCTATGTTTTACCCCTATCTTAATTGCTAAACATTTTTGACGATCTAGTAAAAATATTACAAATGAATGTAATTATCGAATACGACGGGACATTTAAATAGTTACCTCCTTTGAAAATAATGTCTAATGTCTAATAATAATGTCTAATAATGTCTAATAATGTCTAATATCTAATGTCACGTAACTCCAACCCACACAGCTACCACAGATCCAGAACCCTTATAATATAGAGGTATATGAAAGCGTTGGTCGTATTGTTCACCAAAAGAGTTGTGCTCAACTTAAAAAAAGAAAGCTAATTTAATCAATCGAAAATGAGTTTCTGTGAAATACATGCCTATATTTCACGCTTGATGCAAAATGCAATTATGCATATTGGATCTGTTTTTAAAAACGAAACTGAAATGATTAATATTCCGTACAATATTTTTATTCGAGCATGAAATTAAAAAAATATTGGAAAAATATGGGTCGCCCCTTTATATAACCTGTGCCATCATTGAGCGTGATGAATTATGTTTCAATTGGAACGCAACACAAGGTCAATGATGCGCTATTTATACACTGGTGATTGTAAAAAACATTCATAAACGACTTCTAAGGAGCGTTGTTTTTAATAATCGACATTTATTCTAAGAATAATCGGAAAACTTTCATTGTTCTTTGTTATTTTTTAATGCTTTGGTGAATACAAAAAGACAGAGGCAATACTGTAATGGTATTCGAATTTCGAAATTACGTCAAATTTAAATTACGTCATGTGCGATAATAATGGATTATTATCCATAATATTTCAACGTCCTTTATCTATAGAAGTGTTCACGGCATCTGAATAACGGTTGAGAAAGTACTAGCCTCGGAGGGCCCGTGAACAGTGATTCTCGTTTATCGAAAAGTTTACGTAAAACAAGTTACGATTCTACAATTAAACGAATTTGTTATATCTCCCTTTCAAGTCCGTTCGTTGTTAAATTATTTCCTTTCAGAGTTTATAAACATTTTCGAATGTTAAATAAATAGAGGCAACAAATTCGGGCGCCTGTGCTCTTTTGTTAGAAATTGTTTAACTAACCATGTCTTTTATGTATTATGTTACATAATTAATGTTACGTTGAAAAATTTCATATGGTGCGCATGTTGTTATTGTATTTAATACAATTTTGTAGATTACAGTATTGGTCCCGCTCACTTTACAATATTTTATTATTATTATTATTTTTTCATAGTATTGTCAACAATACACTATTAACATATTGTTTTCTTTCGTATATTAACTTGTCTTTTAATAATGTTGATCAATTTCAACGTATTTGTTCTTTTGATTGAAACTTTCGGCTGAACTGTATTAGCAAACGTGATACACACGTACATATATCGCGATGAGAATAAAACTGTGTAATTCTGTAATTGTGTAGAATCGTTTTTGCCTTTCTCACACTAATGTAATTATTTTTGCACCAATCACCGATACTATTGTAAATATTGGACTTAATAATCAAAAATCCACCACTAACTTAATTACTCTTATACTTTATTTTTTTTTTAAACATGAGTGGTTTTAATATCCCACGCCTCATACTTACAAAGACTTTTCTTTGCAGTTTTATTAAGACGTAAAAGTCTTATCGCAGTAACGTTCATGGTATTCTGGGACTTGCATAGTAAGCGAACGGGCAAGTCGAAGCAGCGGTTAGCATGCGGCTCGTGTTAAGATAACGCCTGTTAAACGCTTACATTTGTATGTGTATTTTAAAGTGTAGCAGTAACTACACAATTTCGGTCTCACTTTAACTTACCTAGCAATTTAGTATTTTACTAACATGAAAATTCAAATTGCGAACTTATTGATATAAAATATGTAAAGTTTGTACTTGTTGATTTGTCATTGTGGTTCGTTGCTATAGAGGTGGCTTGCCGCGGTGCGTGATATTACGGGTGAGGCCGCACAGACGCCCAATGGGTGGCATATCGTCTGTGAAAACGCAGGCGAGCCCGCATCTGTGCGTCGGATACGCCGCAGTCGGTAACTTCGATAGTTCTCGTTTACTTTGTATTTAGATATGTCAAAATCACTTCAAATTCGAATTCAAATTCAAATTGTTTTATTCATTATAAGTTACATACACACACTCAATGAAGGTCATGTTTTAGTCATCTTACTT
>DWEM01001357.1:0-14577 GCA_018245935.1 Agara belti belti | reverse complement strand
ATCGCCCCTCCCCCGGCGGAGGCTCCGCGGCGCGACGCACAATGGTAATGCGAGCGCGCGCGCACCTGTGTATCGCATTGTTTTTGCCTCTTTTTCGAGCGACGAACTTTTCTGCGACGGCGATCGGTCGATGACCCGGTGCTAAATGAACGAACCTTCGGCCCACGCGATTTACATTCAATGGGGACGAACGATTCTCGCCGACGTGGACTCGCGGACCTACATTATCTTGATTGTCTGTAATTCATCAAGAGACTTTTTTGCAAGCGCAATAGCCGAACGACACATGTATGGCCTCGCGAGAGTTATGGCTCTGATAGAAACTGAAATACGTGAAGCTTTAATACCTGCGCGTGCGTTCGGCCGATCCTTTTATTTGAAATTGAAATTTAATCACAACCATACTTTATCCTTTAATGGTACCGATGAAATATTTATTGCTCAAGGGAATGTTGTCTCAACTCTCAAGTACCACATTAATTACATTACAATTACATTTCGTACAATTGCTATTACATCGTGTAATAGCAATTGTACGAAATGTACATTTAATATACAATTAATCACAAAAGTGTACGTAATACGAGTTGTATTATTAAAATAATAAACACCTCTGAATTTAAAACAACATCGGTGACCGGCCGCGGTGCAACAAATTAAAACAAACTTTATATTTACATTTATATCCAAATGTTTTAAAAGTTCAGTACATTATTTCAAATGCATTATTCGTCAAATATTTTCTCTGGTACTTTCGTAAGTCTACTTAGCCGTCGCGAGCGTAACGCGAACTCGCTCGAAGCTCGGTGCTGGGCGCGCTTCGGTATGCGCCCTCGACGCAAGGCCGCGCTCGGCGCGCGCCGCGCCTCTGGCATATTCATACATACGGATTATTCCGTGACATGCACTGGGCGTTCTTTTGAGTCCTTCTGTTGTTATTCAGTAATCAGTCACGAAGGAATCACGTCTTTATTCATTCTCTATTCTACCGTTGTAAGGAGAAGTCTATCGAAGATTAGTTTTCACAGAGTAGTTACGAGCGGAGTTTTGGTAAGAATCGTTATCGGAACGATACTTTCGTAAGCTACTTCTTTTCGATTAAGTACTGCGTACATTCAGTATTCAGTGACACGAGTATTTTTTAACTGTATATAAATATGGCAATGAAAACGTTGTTGCAAAAGAATTACAAGTCTTTAAGTCAGAATATGAGACACGAGCAGCATTAACGAGATTAGCGCCGAGTAGCGGGTGGTGACCGACCGATCGGTTGGAATATTTTAAGCCGCTTTCGGTGCGATTTAAGGTTTGGTCAAACGACGACATTTGGAACCGAAAACTTAAAATATTACCTATAAAAAATTGCCGGAACGTATCCAATCGATCGAGTATACGAGTATTATCTATCACAATCTTTATTTCTATATCGCCGTGGCGGCACGCTCCGACGCGCGCTAATGCGCTTTTTCGAGCCTCGATTGACCGCTTAGAGGCCATTTTACACGATAGTGAGTTTCGATTTAACATCTCAATACTAATCCGATTATAGGCGATCGGTCGCGTCAATTGGCTGCGGTAATCTACGTCTGGGTGATTTAACACCGCGAGTCGTAAAAGTCGAGCTTAGAAATTTATAACCTGATAATTTAATAACGCATTCTCATGTGCTATGGAAAAAATCATATACGATTAATTTTGTTGGATTCGAAACAGACTATAAAGTAGACATGTGTGTATACTTATTGAAAAATATAAAACGCGTAAATACCCCGCGCGGTAGAGCGGTTGCCAGTAGAGCAATCTAAGAAGTTACTTCATTCGTGAAGTCCGTTGTCAACTCGTGCATTGAGTGGCAAAGAACGTAACATTTTGTTTCTTTTAAAGCAATCGAAGAACAGGGAAAAAGGACAAGAGCTGTGATTTTACGAAATTCGAAAGAACTCGGTGTCTATTAAGATGTAACTTCTTTTACTGACGAACTCTTTTCTTTACCGTCGTAAACGACTTAACATTTTTCGAAAAGTCAGTATAATGTTTTATTTAGAACACACCAGTCATTCTACGCTTACTTATATTAACATAACAACCGTCTACCTATCGAAACTGACAACATTCTCGGTGACTTCGTAACATAGAACACCGAAAATAAAAACAATGACAACAGAAATCTGACAACGTGGACGGAGCGAGTGTAAAATTGAGACAAACGACGGGAAACGGCAGTGTAATTGGTCCCTCCCACCTCGTCCCGGACGAGTCGGCCGGCGCGCGCGTCCTCAGACAACACGAATATCGTATCATAAAGTACTTGCGAATACGCTTACTATTTTCTAATATTTTATTATTTCACAGTTGGATATGGGTTTTCACTCATCGTGAAATCGTTTAAGGCCTGCGTCTACCGCGCTGGCCCTCTGCGGCTTGACAGATTTCCAAGACGGGTTTCCTTGCGATTTTTTCCTCCACCGTTATAGCGAGTTATATTTGATCAAGAAATACACGTAATATTGCAAGTACTCGTTGCCGTTAATGACATGAGTTATTTTATTCAGATATAATAGCAGTACAGTAAGAATGTGGATTACGGCCATGTCTTCGACCGAGAGACCGCCACGAGAACTGCACCCGTCTACTGTGCAGTGGATGCGGTCGTCGCGAGCGTTGCACGCTTAATGAACGAGGAGTGATTGAACCGTGTTGTAAGATACGAGTAACTGGTCTTATCTCTGCGCGGCTAGCTCGATCGGCCAGCTTACGTCGATAACGGATTATGGTCGGCGTGGGTGCGGCGGGGGACCGAGGCGGCTACGATACCTATGGATTTCAATATGCTAATTAATTATTATAAATGTACTAACAATAAAAGGAATTGTGTACAAGTTGTGTGCATTATAGATTTCCGAAATGGTTCAAGTATTTAAAATTCAATAGCATCAAATCGTCGCGAGGTAGTCTACGAGAGTTCTCCGTGATGACACGTGAGAAGTGTGGCGCCTGTCGCGAGGACGGCGTGGCACACGATGTTTACTGTGCACCGAATAAAAGGTTTATAAGGAATTATATTGTGAATTGCAAATTGAATGTATAGCAAAATTTAATAAAATGGAAACCTCGAAATAACTAAGTAAATTGTGATGAAAAATAAATAATAATTATAATAAACTGAGACAATACGCATAACCAACTAATCGCAAATTCAACAGAGCCTGTGCTATGATAAGTTAGCTACAAAAGAGCTACAAAAGAGCAGGATCGAAGGAAGTGACACACGTCGTCGGAGGCTTTCGTTCAGTACTGGAATAATAAAGCCCGATGCGACGAGGACGACGGGGAGGACCCGGTACGATCGGTCCGAATAAATATAAATAAAGCAGAGTTTCGTGTAAGCATTTCCAGGTTTAATTTGAAAGGAGCGAGACGTAACGGCCGTCGTAACCGTGTCGGCCGACGACGGCGATAACTCGCCTACGGCCCAGTTCCGGCGCCGACTGCCGCTCGAGGGAAACTCTCGGCGTAATAATACCGAGTACAGCGCTCGAGCCGCTCCGTCGCGGATGGCGCGAGTCCCGAGAGTAGCGGGATTTTGACGACGGTGTTCGCTTTGTAACCGAAGCTGAAAACATATTTGAGACGTAGAGCTCTGTAAGGCACTGATGATTTCTCTAATAAAAAAAAATGGGCTTTGAGCACTTACCGGTTGAGGTTTGCGTTTTTGCTAGCCTGAATTTATATGAAAAAGAGTAACATAGCTTTTTAATGTGTACGAAGTCTTCTCACATCTCTGCTCTTCACATCTGCAGTTACAGATTCCGCTCCTCGTTCTTCCGAGAGGCCACCGCGGGACAGCCGCAGACGAGGCTATATCACCCGATAGCATCAATAAGTCGCGGCGAGGATCTGGTTCCGGTATTAACCGCCAGCTAATATCGTGCGCCGTGTAAGATAAAGCCGCGTAAATTGAGCGAGCATCACACGCTATGGTTTTCGCTTACTTCAGCTACATATGATTTCGGGAATTTAGCTATCAAGAAAGGATTTACTACGTCGATAACATAAAACACATACATAATGAAATACAGGTATGTACAGTCAGTTTGAGAATTTGTGAGATTCAAAGTGAACGTTTGGACTCCGCGTCCGTGTCAGGTACATAAGTTTACCGCACAATGTTGAATAAAAGAACGCAAAAAATTCATGCTTGTTCATGTTACAAGACATAATCGGGATCGCAATTTCACTTGCAAACGATTGATTGCTTACGTCACTAACAAACGACATTTGTATCTCTGTTTCTTTGATTACATACTCACTAGAGGGCACCAGTAGGAACTATATAGATCGTCCCGGTGAGCCTCGAGCGCGCACGCACTCTAGCGACCGCTTCGGAATGTCCTTCTGAATTACGAGTTAAGGTACAGCCCCCTGGCGCATTTCTAAGTCATTATCCACATTTGCAGAAAATTTGCACCCACAGTGAGCTTTCGACGGCACACGGTCGTTCGACGAGACGGCGGCCGTCGAGGCCGGTACGATTAGGTTACGAATAAATATAAATATAATGTAAATATCTGTGGCGGTGACCTGGTCGGGCGTGTCGGTCTCGAAGGCGTGGCAGTACTGGTGCGCGGGCTCGGAGCGCGGCTCGCGCGCCACGAACGCGAACAGCGCGCGCGCCGCCTCACACGTCGCGTACGAGATGCGCCTCAGCGCGTGCGACATGCGCACGCTCTGCAACACACAACGACATATACGTCACCGGGATATCGGACTTTACGGACGTCCCGGGACGACCCGCATGTGGCCAGCGATCCCGAACCGATCGAAGCTGCGACGACTAGACTCGTGGGAATCGAACCCACTATGCCCGGCTCGACGATATTAACTAACCGTGCATCGACGGCCCAGTGGAACGAAAGATAGCTTAATGACTTAAATGATATTTAGTACGAGCGGTAGCAAGATTTTAATAATTACATATGTCTCGGAACGGACGGAAGGGTCCTATTTCAGTCCATACGCAGAAAGCTTTTGTTGTATTTTCATCGAGATTAAAAGAAATTACCGATTTACGCTAAGGCTACTTCTAGATTGCGTAAATATAAAGCAATGTACTCCATGTTTCCAAAAAGTTGCATATACACACACGGTTGGTAAATTTTAATATGAACCGATGTGTTCCTGCAGTAGCCGCGTGGAGCCTCTGGAATCTTTAATTGGATTCCAGACGCCCGGCCACCACAGTGGTGCGGAAACGTGGTATTTTGCGAACCACAAAATTTGCTCGTAGCTCGACACCGTATTGAAAGCAATATGATAGAGAAGTACGGTTAAGATGTCATTTATGATTTAAGAATGTAACCGCACGGAGCTCGTTTCCCCTGACGCAAAATGAAAACGAGTTCTGTTTGGTAGCTTTCTATAAATATTTTGCCCTTAATTTAAACGAAGCCTTCAATTTAGCCCTTTTTAATCGAAATTATAGAGATCCAGCAAATCGGTCAAACATCCTGCAGGCTGCAATGCAAGTGACGTCCCCCTGGCAGATATCAGGCAACATAGTTGATGGTATGAAATACCAGGAGTATTCAACGTACCTGGTCGTCGGGGTCGCATACCTTGACCCCCGAGAGCGCTACCACCACCAACACCGGCACCGCGCAGCCGCTCTCCTGCTGACAATTAATGACAATCATAAAAATAATTGTTTAATCACGGTATAGCACAGCACATTACATCACAAGAGGATGAAACGCACCAGTACACACAAACTTAGCATTATATAATACTATTACTTAAATTATGTACACTTAGGTACCTACTTTACAAAGGTTATGTAAGAAATTTAAATACAAATTAAAGGAATTTGATGAGCGGTAGACAATGTGTACGGTTCGCCAACTGCACCGTGACTACCGTGAACACAATTGTAAAAACAATTGTGTTTCGGTTTCCATCGCCAATAGCACGGATACTCACTAATCTAACTGCATTCATACCAACATAATATACTACCTGGACTAATGTTACCGACCGTCCTATTCTCGGGGTCCTGTTACAGATGCAGTTGCAGTTGCAGATGTGTGCGGGCTCCGAGGACTGCCGCCTGCTCGTTTGCTACTTTCTAAAGAAGATTGTTAAATAATCGCATTAGGGAGATCCCACAGACATCTCGGCGTCCATTAAAGACTCAAAAAGGAATGATATCCTATGTTAGTTGAGGCGGAGGTGTTGACGCGGTTGAACATCGAGATGAAAGGCTTCGTGACCGCTCGTCGCGTCGCACCCTTCACACCGGAACGCTCGTGGAAGCACTCGTGATTAGTGCCGGAAGTAGCAGATCTCAGCTTACTCGAAATATCGGTAGATATTTTAACACTTTCAAAACAATTTATCTCGTTAACAGAAATGTTTATTTTCACCACAATACAAAGATTTTAGATCGTAGATTTACGGCGTACAAATTTGAAACATTAAATGTTCCTTATTAAGATACGCATTAATTTAAATATCATTGTACATAATTATACATTGTACTTAAATAACAGCGTGAAACACCAACTTCAGTAATCAATCTAAATTTCTTTTATTAATATTTATGTAATCATTCAAATAACACAATTATTAAAACAACAGTCGTGGGCTACGGTCACGAACGTGTCGCTTTTCAGGGCACGTTATTCTCGGGGCGCTGTGACATGATGTTCTTGAAGAAAAACGCCGAAAAGGGCCGTTCTTCACAGTCGGCAACGCAATGGCGACTCCTCGAGGATTGTAAGTGTCCATGAGCGACGGTAACCGCTTACCGTTAGGTGGCCCGTGTTCTTGTTTGTCAAATTAAGTTAATAAAAAAATCAGGATAAGTCATGACAGCTTCCACGAGGCCATGGTTCGTAACGGGAAAGGGAAAGCTAAAGCGATGGCGAGTTTCCACTGAGCAGAAGACTACTACAGAACTATTATAGTGCGCGCTCGAAAACGGTTAATAAGCTCCGAGCACCATTGTTCCGAGGCTATTGCAGGAACGCCGTCGAAGCCTAATCCGCAAATCACTGCCCGCTCAGCGCTCCGCCGCCGACACAATGGGAGTGATTAAACCTGCTCCCTGCGGACTTTTTGCGTCAAACCACACATTGCCCTGCGGAAAAGAATATTCACTCTGCACGACTCCGATCTCCGATGCGGTGTTAGCGGTCGTGGCTACGACCTACGATGACAGTCGAAGTTAAATTACTTTTCATTTAATACTTCAATACGTGCCTTTAATGAAAAGTTAATATTGATATTACGTTCCTGTCTGTAGTGTTCCTGCTCGTCCACCTAAAGTCATTAAGGTCCCTTTTGCTTTGTTGTATCGTTCTAATGGCGACAAATGGCGTTTGAAAAATAGCTGCACCCGAATCATGTTTCTCTGAAACACTTTAAATACTTTTTCTGCGATACGATACGAATCTATTGTCGGCAGTCAACACGGAGGCTGCAAGTCGATGCGCCGCGCCCTCCGTTAATAGATTCCTCTCGCTTTTGTTTCTCGCTTTTATTGTTGCCCGTTTGTTTGGGGCCATTATGAAATGATTTCGCGTCCGCCGACTCATACCTTTTTGTTTTGTACACAATATCGTATTTCGTAACTTTTTCGTCGTTTCAAAATGACGTTGAAACTTGAATATTTAATGTGACGCGGTTCAGTATTTCGGTTTTAATTCAGTTTTCATTTCAGTTTCGAAACACAAAAATGTTTAAATTTTAAGAGTACTCAGTATACTTTTTGTAAATGTCCTGTGTATTTTTGGATGTAATTATTTTCTTTAAAATGCAGATTTTTAGTTAAAAAAAACGCGCTAAAAGTTGTTCCCATAGTAGGTACTCATTTTCAGTAAAATATAATTTTTAACCGGACGTCCTCAATTATACAACTTCTGTATTCCTTATGTACATAATGCCGAAAAAAATTAAATAGGAATGGGAATAGAAAGCATGTACTATACAATATGTATATGGTATAGATATATGTACGCACCCATGTAAGGTAGGCGCATAATATATTTATCAGCCGTCGGGCTACCGTAACACAGGCAGTTAATTGCCTAATTTGGAATCAGATAGCGGGGTGTGGAGCTGCCTCGATTATTACTATTATTATTATTTTAAGGGTGCAGACGGTCTGTGCGAGCAGCTAAATAGATACCCGTAAAACTATGTACACTATGTGGGTGAACTACCGGTTCGCCCACATAGTGTACGAGCGGCAGATACGCGACGCCGGTAATATCTTCCGCGGAACAATCCGCGACTTTTAGAACAATGCTTTCTTTGCTTTTAGGCTAGTTATTGTGGTAACAATGCCGCTGCGTTTCTTTCTTAAGCGAGAGCTCAGCGCCGATCCGGCGGTATTGCGGCTACCGCCGGCGGGAAGCGCCGACGCGGCGGGCTTCCGTGAGAATACTTCGGTTCGTTGTCCCTCGAGGAATATTTGCAATATAAAAATTATAGATTAACTATGGCAGCGATTCTTAACTTTTTTTTTTAAATAATTGTTCTACTAGTGTTAACATTCGTGGATATTAAGTTTTTTATTAATACTGATCACTTGGACGTATCGATCGGCTACGTTGATTAGTCTTCGTCGGATTACAATAATAAATGTATAGTGAAGCCCTGGTACTACTATGTCGCCACTTCTGTCACTAAGTCCTAACCGCAACGAATAAAGCGGAGTGGCGCGGGCGGGCGGCGGGCGGACGGCCCGTTTTAATTAAACACACCCGTGGTCTCGTCTCACCTGAAGAGGACTGTGCAGCTTTCATTTAATAGTTTAGAATCCACTTTATTACTTTTCTTCCTTATTTATATACACAGTCACTACCGCTTATCTTGAGTTATCTAATTATTAATCCACGACACATCTAAATAAAGACAACGATGAACGCAGAAAAAGCACGTTAGGTTCGTCACGATAGAGTTATACGGCATTCGATGCCTCCGCATCTCATCCCCACCTCGTTAGATACCTAGCTCCACGGTGTAATATTAATAAATGTCTAAGCCTTTCACTGAAGATCGTTTGAGTGACCTAACATCACCCAACCGATATTTTTATAGTCACATAGATACAAAAGATAGTGAAAATTTAAGCAACGTAAGACATAACTGAGACCGGTTTTGTACAACTTGTGTTCACCAGAGTAGGAGGGGTTGCCGTTTGCTGTCTCCGTCGTCAGGTCTGACTGCATTCTGCCGCCTCTTCTACCTTCATCGAACTCGTCATAAAAGGACTTTTAGCTCAACCTTCTCTTAAAGTTCATCATACCGTATCGAAGCATGTACTGCTAATCCTTGCCTTGACTAGCCATAAATCTGTTTACTGATTCTTCTATGTTTGTAACGTCCCATACGTACTAGATGTTATCAGAAGTCGTGTTATGATGTAATAATGTCTGTGGATATTACGGTTAGAGGTTCAGAAATAAGATTTTCTACAAAGCGAATTCGATACGAATATCTCTTTGACCGCACGACCGTCTAAGTAGGGAATAAACTCAGTTTTAGCAATGCTCTAGCGGACGATTTGGAGATCCTCGTAACCTCGATGCGTTTGCAAATTGTCAGAGTTCTGCGAAGGTTAAGTAAGAACCGTAACGCGCGGTCTGATCGTGAACGGTTGACCGCTAGAAACCGATCTTCTCTTGGACCTGCTTCATTTACCCCTCCGTCGACCGATCCGCGCTGGAGCAGCGGTGTCGATTGCTCTAGGCCTCGCACGGTCACGAGGAGAGTACTAAGTAGGGGGCTCTTAAACCGACCGACCGACCGCCTTTATCGACCAATAAGAATCGCGAATAATATATTATTTTATATAATGTAAGAAAGAATATTTGTATGCGTTTTATATCGACAATATGTACACAAGGAAGAAGTAATCCTATGGACCTACTCGTACTGATCAACGATCTAGGCGCTGCTCCGTAACGGAATGTTTACATAAATATTTGTATGTTTGACATAAATAATATAACGCGTGATTTGTCGGTGACTTCATTGAAGTATCTACACAAAGTATTTTCATTTTGCCCCACTCGTTTAATTCGCCATCCCGGAAGGCACGAGATGTGCTCGTGCGATTGTTGAGAACCGATGATATAGAGCAAAAGATGCACTTCATCAAAAAAGCTTAACTCACCCTCATATCATTAAGAACTTGGCTTGAGTTCACTTTAATCTAAAGTTGGAACAGAATGAGTAAAGCGGGGTAAACTGGCTGGTTAAAAATGAAATGTTGCCGTAAGTGCCCGGACCGCCCCGACTTTCTCACACGTCTCACTGCGAACGAATTACGGTAGGCTACGCGCTATCCTATTATATAAGCGAATTCGGTTAAATGATGTTTATAAAACACTGTAAAACTTATTAATTAGTTTTCAGAATATAATTCATCCTCGGTGCTGGTTCCCACCACTGCACCATATTCATTGTTAAAACCGTGTTCTAGTATTAATGCGGTAGCAGGGGTACTTACAACGGGAATTTCAGATTATTCCTCCGGAACTAGGGCCGAGATTATATGATGTAAGTATAATGCAGCGCTAACAGCTTTCCCTAAACGTCCATCTTCTAGAAGGAGCGTTTAACAAGCGAACAAGCCACTTTGTGCCTTGTATTGTTAAAAATAAGATACCTTACAGATGCCTACACGTATGTAAAAAAAGTTAACAATTTTGAAATACTTGATTTTTTTTAAATATCGTCACTTGAACAAATTTTTAAAATACAATGTATCTAAAAATTTGTCGTTGGTAGTTGTTTCTTAATCATAGAGAATGGTCCTTACATAACTCTATGCTTCTAAATGATATATTTAATCCTTATTTTAATAACTTTTATCCATTTATGACAGTGAAGCTTTATTATCGTTATGAGTATTAATAAAATGTATTCACTAAACTTGGCCAACTCACCCCAAACTACCTAAGTTACTGTAAGTGGAGGATAGCGCTTTTAAGGCTCCGTATTTAGAAGTTAATTAGGTTCAAGGGATTTGCGAGGGAGTGGCGATCTAGCCGGCAGGTGAGCTGGGCGCTCAGCGGTGAGCTTCTGTAATATATGAGTTGGGCATTAGTTTCAAGATTGTGGGAAGGTTAAAGATATAAGTTAACTTCTTAGTCACCGCGTTAGACGGTGCAGCGCTTGCATAATGTGTAATTGTTATGTATCTACGAGTATGCAATTATCACTCTAGATTTAGATACATTTCTCGTTGCAGATTACATAAAAAAATACATTTTTGAATATTTGTGCAAAATAATAGTGACTATTGCAAACGCGGCTGTCTGATTGCAATAATTAGGCAGACATTTGCCTGTCAATCGGAACAAACGAATGTGCTCACCGCACAAATGTCTGCACTGGGTGGGAATCGAACACGCGACCTCCGGTGTAGCGGTCACGGTCTCTAGTCGCTCCACTGAGAAGCCGGTCGTATGCGTTAAGTAAAAAACAAAACGTGCACGGTTAATGTACAAAACCGACCAGCAATTAAAACGTGATTTGTCATGTGTTAAATCGATTAGGGGAATGGAGCTGTCGCGGATGAATAATTATCTGTGACGATCCCGCGGGACCGCGCCCCGGCCCTGGACGCGCGGCGGGGTTTCACATTGATGCTACAGTCGCTGATGCGTTTTTATACTGTACTTATATTCATGTTTACGAAATGGATACATATATTCTTAAGGTCAGCCCGTCGCGCAATTTGGGTATCGTTAAACCTTATTCTCACCTTAATGCAATTGGCCTTTTGTGGTATTTGTCTTCAAGGTTACTTCGTCGACGACCCGTTTGACAACTCACCCGTCTGCCGAGCGGAGGGTGCCAGGTTCGACGCCCGGCCGGACACGTATTAAAAAAGAATTTAGATACTCGTTTTGGGTTCGGCTTCGGTGTGTGGAACTTTACTTTATTTCTTTTGGTTTTCATTTTACTTTTTTGTTCTCTTCCCGCAACTAAACAGTCTTGAAATATTTCTGTCTCGATATTTTACATCGAGAGATAAATTTAACATAATGTTGACAAGTTACATCAATAATGTTAATAGAATAAATTACATTAATTGTTCCTCAGGGCCAGTGTCATCGTGATGCTTCAAATTTCCTGCAGTCGGAGGAGTAAACCGCGCCCAGCGCTGGAATTTATAAACGGTGACATTCATCGTTAACGTTACATAAAAAAATTCAACGGCTAATTTGTGTACTACCTGACAACAGGCCAAAGTTAGCTCTAAAATGTCGGCTGATTCCCCCGAGGACGACACTCCATCCAGAAAGGTCGCAACACCTCACCGCTGTTAAGTTAACGACTTCAGTGTCGTGAATGTTTTAGAACGCACTCTCCGCGTAAAGTGTGACACTTAAAACAAGTAACGAACGAGTAGCACGCGCGGGACTCACTTGCAGCCTTCTGCACGAAGAGCCTACGCGGAACGAGCGACACGCGCCGGCGACTGACGCATGTTTATAAGAAAAGCGATGTATATTGTCAGTATTAGTCGCACTGATTAGTGAACATGACTGCCCAGCTACATATCGTGGGTTCGATTCCCGTTTAGGTTCCCGTAAAAAGTAATCGTTCTGTTGCGGTGTAAAAATTCATATGTTTATAGAGTGTGTGTGTTATTTTAAGATATTTTTATTATTAAATATTAAATTCCAAACACCGTTACGAGATAGGAATCCTTTGAAATTAATAGTGATACATTTGACAAGTATCGATCTATGATCACAGTCCTAGCCAGAAACGTAGATACAATATACAAAGCATAATTATTGTATATAATACATAATGTGGAAATATATCACTCGCTACATCAGCAAATACGAGCATATTAGTTTCTCACTTTACCGTAAAATAGGACGAAACTTTTTGCCGATTTTACTAAAAAGCTCAAAATGAATTGTGCAGTTTGAAAGAAACTGAAAGACCAGTTCTTGCGGCGCTCAGAGACAATGCAATATAAGTCAGCAGATCCATTTTGTCAAAGAAACTTGATGCTTAATACCGTGGAAAGAACTATCTGTTAAGTTGCTCGAGTTGGTCGCTCGCAGCTGTTTTGTGGTGTTCGGTTGTGCGGCCCATTAGTGGGACGGAGCGCTCACTGGGCGGCTGGCAGCGGCCACGAGAACAACCGTTATGACGTTTTGATGTGATGTTAATATCTGGGAAAGCGGTCAGTTCTTCGTCAAAATCATAATCCCACTCGTTCTAAAACTAGGGGTCTCTTAAAAACTGTCACCTCTCATCTTTACTTCCAGACACCATATTGACTAAATTTTAGTCAAATACTTGAATAAGTTTCTGCACGTGACGCATAAACGTGAATTTCTTCTAATGATTAATAACTAAATCTGATTCCCAAATGTTAGTGATAATTTTAAATGTTTTATATTCTTGGAAAAGATTTTTATTTTGAGTCAAAATGAAGCTTTTTAAATGAGAATACTAGTTGAAGTATGTTTTTAAGCAAACCGAGTATTTAAGTAGCGCCCGCTTGGGTAGAAACTACTCCGCGAGTCCATTAATGTATTTTTTCTCGTAAAGTGCACTGCACTCGCCGATAGATGTCGCTGCACGCCGTCCTAATGGACGGTGACCGTCTTTCAAACCTGCTTGAAACGTATCTTGTTTATTTTCAAAACTTCAAATTTTGTAAAACTTAAGTCTTCACGACTATTGAGATACTCGTACTTTCTTTGAGATTTCTGTCAACAACGGGGCTACCGAAAAGTTGATCAAAATACAGTTTCTTTATACTTAAGCTACAATAAACATTTTGGTTGCTCGCTTTTAAGATTAGCCACTTTATACCATATCGTAACTCGAAGCAACAATCGATAAAGGAATATTTACTACATACATAGAAATAACATTTATAATCACTATTTACTTATGACTCCATATTAAGTATTTGGAAAGACCTCGGATAGTAAAGATAAGAACCAAATATTAATTTAATATATGTATACTTCTTAATAGAAGTATATATTCGATTAATATTTGACAGAACCGTGATTTCTAGTTTTTGTAATACGTACGTATGTAACGCCGGAGCCCCGGAATCGATAACGGTGCCTTCGATCTCAATTAATGGGAAGCGGCGCGATAAGTCTTTTTATGTTCGCAGTAAATATTTAATGAATAAATAATTGAAGATCGCCCACTCGCGCGTCTGCCGCGTATTTGTTCACGCTGGAGCGCGATCACCTGCAGCCGGCCGAACGAGCCCCACTCGCGCCAGTCAACAGCTGCGCGCTGCTGATTCATAATCAGCTGTATTAATGCTTTTTCATACTTTTAGCATTTCGAGGACTCTCCTCTATCTCGCCGTAGACTGATTGAATTTTTTTTTAGGCCGCTCTCCTTGTAATGGCTCGCCCTAAATAAAAATACTTCCATGTTAACGCTTGTACGAGTATATATATACTTACGTTTATTCTCGTATTATTATTATTATGAGCATAATCCATACTAATATTATAAAAGCGAAAGTAACTCTGTCTGTCTGTCTGTCTGTCTGTCTGTCTGTGTCAT
>DWEM01001356.1:0-14578 GCA_018245935.1 Agara belti belti | reverse complement strand
AGCGCCCCCGGCATACACAGCACATTGTGAGCGCCTTTGCCCACTTTCAAATAGTTTATATTGTATTTTCCAAGATTTATAATTTTTTCCTGTAACATATTGTTATGGATTTCAGTTAACCATTATAATAAAAAGAAAGCGACTTTCTTATGTTGTCTTATCACTTGTATGTCCCTTAATACAAAATGAAAATGTTCCTACGTCTAATTTCAGAATAATTAAGTACGTATAAGATATTTTATCTCCTTGCAGTTGTATTGAATAAAAAATCAATGGCATCGACAAAAACTTGCGTTATGGTTTTTTAAAATATACGAGCAGCTCAGCTTAATTAAACGTCATTTATGTAACAGTCATCTACATTGCGTGAAGCATTATTAAGATTATCTTACCGACGCGTATCCAGTTTCATGTACGCCGTCAGAACACATTTTCGAGTTATATGTAAGGTACGGTATCAGAACATTAAATATACTGGCGCATTGACTGTTCAATATCTATGCATTGACGCTCATGACAATCGGGCTGGTTAGTATCGCTACACTATCGTGTGTGTTTTCGCGTGAAAACGTTTTTCGTGATCGTTATGTGTCATTAATTAATTGTTTATTAGCACGCCGCTAGAACGTGCGATTGTGATTGGAAATCGCTAAGTCTATAACAGTCCGTTATAACCTGTGTATCAGGTTGAGTTATATTTATTTCGTCTTCGTTTACCTGTATCGGATATTGGGTCTCCAGTGAATTTTAACAATACTAAACTCTACATTGCTTTGGAATCGCTCACTTGTTCTATTGACAAGTTCGAGCGCTAGTTTGATCCTATACGAACCGGCATGAACGCTCAAGCCCTACCACGTTGCGCTGAATAAATACTTCTGTAAACACGCCTCATTACTTAAAATGAACGTTGTAACTGCGTACAACGCGCAATAGATAAAATATAGTAGTACTTATGTATAATTTTTTTAAATTTCAACTTCATCCACAGTTTCTTCGTTGTTTTTTCTCAATTGTTCGCAATTATTTATTGTTTGCTCGTACCTATATTGCTTATTTATAAAAAAAATCGTTCACTTTCAAATCAGCAGGTACCTATAGGTTAATTATAAACTTTTTTTACTTCTATTAGCCTGCCAGTTTCTGTAGTTCGTTTTATGGAACCTCTGAAATAATGCTGAACAAATCACGATCAAAATTCCACACTGAAAATATGTCTAATATGTTTCTGGTCCAAAAGGTCGCTTCCACTTCTGATCGCGAGCGTATCCAGAGACGCGGTCGCGTCTCGCGCAAGTATTTCATTATTTAACATACATAGCGTGAGACATGTGTCTCTATTCTCCTACGTGATGTCAACATAACTTATCTCATCTCATCATTTATTTAGTCCTCATATATGTTATTATGGTCAATACATTAACAATTTACACTGTCATTAATAAGTTTATAATATTTATAATAATTATGCATATAATTTTAAAAATCATTATGTTTAATTACACAGTATTATGTACATATATTGACTTAAGTATTGTAAACTTTAAAATATGCGTTATTGAAGATAAATTATTTTGTTCTAAAATAAAAAATCCTTATACTTACGAAAGGAAATTTTATTACAAAATTTTGAAGTAAGTCAACAAAAAATAAACAACGCCTTACAAAGGTATGTGTCCTCAGAAACGCATCGTTTCCAAGGTCCATATAAAGTTTCAATTTTAGTCCTCGAGTAAAAATTCTTGTACTCTCTTATTAAAATCCTCTGCATACTTAATATGAATATTGTGCTTCCCTTCGGGATAAAGATGTTTTCTGGAATAAAGTCACAATAGAATATAAAAGAAAAGAAAGAAAAAAGAAAAGAAAATACATTTAATTAGTCACTTAAAAAGCTAAGTGTTGAGAAAATGAAAAAGTCATAAGGCAACACTTACCTCGCTCCTTGTATGTGAGTATGAAGATGAGTGACATGTGCTCTGTCAACTAATGGATCCTTTTCCCCGTAGAGTATTAGAGTGGGACAGACTATATCCTTCAGAAGTTGTGAGCAAATGTTGCCGTTATCAACATTGTAAGCATGAACCATCGCGTCCACCCACGCCGCCCACAGCTTCGGAAACAATTCCTTCCCGTACACTTCTTCCATTTCCTTGCGCGTATTTTCAGACCATTTACTTACATCTTTTAATTCTGAAATCCATACAAACAACAATTTTAAATTTTCAACCCGTGCAATGGATTTTGCGTCATCTGTAAACATTTGTAAATATCTTTTGTTTTCTTTTTTCAACACATTTATGCTGTCATTGCTGGGGCTCAGGTATAATTATCGGCCGCTATAGTCTACCACGCTGGCCAGGTGCGAATCGGCACATGCGGTGTAGATTCATTTCCTTCTCGGTTTAAATCTTTCAAGACATTTGTAAATGTTAAAGACATAATAGTTACATACTTTTGTACATGTCAATTTCATTTGGAAGTATGCACGAGCTAGTTCCCCAAATGACTAGTTTCTGGACAACCTCAGGATACCTGGCAGCCAAGATCATGCTCATTAAGCCTCCATAACTATAACCCAGCAGAGATAATTGTGTCAAGTTCAGGACCTGAATGAAAATGAAAAAAAAACTAAATAATTTTTTTATAAAATCATATGATATCCATATTTTTTTCCCATGGCCTCTGTAGTAAATATTAGATACCATAATATCAAGAGCACTCAATTTGATGTAAACGATACTTCAAGAGATGTTAAACCTCAACTCAGCAGTTATTTCTCTTATAGCCATGAGTCCGGAGCTAGCCTTACCCTCCTGTATTAGGCGGCAAACAGCATCTCGAAAAGCAATAATTTGATATAATTTGAAATACTTCAGCATTTGAAATAATAATAATACCATTGTTACTGAGATTATAATAATCACACTTTTCATGTCATATCATACGGCAATCATTACAGTCAGAAGAGTTGTACCTTTATGAGATCATAAGCTATGTTAGCATCGTTTTCATAAAAAGCCAAGGGAAATTCTCTTTCAGGTCGGCTTTTCCCATAGCCCGGGAGGTCCCAGGCGATTACACTGAATTTCTCCTTGTTAAACCCTTCCACCTGAGGCTTGAAGTCAGACCATATAGAACCGAACGCCCCCGGCATACATAGCACATTGTGCTCGCCGTTACCGACTTTTAAATAATTGATATTGTACTTTCCAATATTCATTTTTTCTTCCTGTAATATATTAATAGTAATTGCATTTTTCCACAGTATAAGATGTTTATTCGATAAAAGAAATAAATGAAGTCATTGAAAAAGTAGGAAAACGTAACGCCTAACATTAAATCTTTTAAAAAAAAATTGTTTTTTTTTTAAATTTTAATTTAAGTTCCTGTTTAGAATATAAAATGTAATTCAATCCACTTCTACGACCACATGGCATTTCAGCATAAATACACATTTGAAATGAAACATAATGTTTGCCGCCACAAGTTATGTGTCTATGAATGACGAATGGCAATGTATGAACACGTGAAGGAATCCTGTCATTCGGAATAAACAAATATTATACTTATAAGATAATGATTTTTATATATGATAGTTATACACAGTTTTGTTTTCGATTTTTTTACCGTTTCATTGCTGTACACAGGTATCCTCTCATACAGAGAGGGTTTTAGGCCTTAGTCTACCACGCTGGCCAAGTGCGGATTGACAGACTTCACACACATTATTTATTTTATAACGTACTCTAAGGTATGCAAGTTTGCTTCACGATGTTTTTCTACATGGATATTTAAATTTCGAGTTATAATATGTCGGTAGCAAGTCAGACTGAATTTTTTGTCACACTTATTAATACGTAGTAATTGTATAACAACACGACAATGGTTAACTGTTGGTAAGTAGAAGGTAGGTTTGTAACAATTCTATCTACAAACATAAAGTAGAATAATCTAAAAGTAGTATACATGGATTACCTTATTTAAAGACGATGAAAAAAATGCACAGGAAGCTCTTAAACTGGGCACTTTAAAGAAGGGTATGATTATATTTCGCAGAATAGCCATTTTTATGTGTTAACCTTATTAACGCTTAATAATTGTCTAACAAGAGAACACGACAATGCTTAGTTGTTGATAGACAATAATTTACTTCGTAACACGTCCTTTATTTATAAATCAATTAAACAAGATAAATAAAATAGGGTAAGCAAAGCTTCAGGGGCTTAAAACTGTTTTTTTTTGTCAAAATCGTCTAAACAAAATTAATCATCAGCATATGGACTGTACTACATAGGATTGTTCAGAACCGTTACAATATGTTACATTTTAAACAAGCTATAATAAGTAGTATCGAATTGTAATAATACTATTATAATCTACGTCAAAACATGTTTTACACAATTTCGCCATTTTATTAGGAGTACTTTTTTTATTTCGTTATAAAGCAATTTTAGAACGTTTTCAAATTTAAAGGCGATTTATATTTCGCCACATGCACATTCTAAGCGAGACTAAATTTGAATTCACAAGCGGAAAATTTTTGAACCAAATGTTTTGAACGCGCATACCGCGCGTTTCCCCGTACCTACCCCAAATCGCATAACGACAGCGGCTGACGACGTTACATTGAACTTATTACGTGCGAGAGAAACAGAGTGCTGTGAGAGAGTGGGAGAGAGTACAGGGATACTAATCTAACTTTTTCGTAAATTACTTCAGTATGAGTCAGTATGTTTACGCACAGTGTGACAATAATATTGAGTTATATAAATATACTTAGTGTTGTTTACAAAAGTTCAATTGATCGATGTTCAGCGACCTCTCAGCTGTATAACTCTCAAGCGCTCGATCTTGATTCCGTTGCCGATTATGTATGTATAAAATATTCCATTAAAAGGCATGTACTAGCGAATACTAAATGCATTTATACTAACAAGTACGAACTGGACTAATATTACTAACGGACCTATTCCTGCAGTCCTTCCTGTTACTAATGAATAATGATCAACTAATTCTTTTTAACACCTTTTATTAAGTGAATTTACACTAACACCAAACTTCTGATGTAGCTATTCTTTTTACGTAGGTGTAAACATGTTTTTAATTTAATCTGTAATGCACTTTAAATAGAAATCTGGCGGCAGTGAGCAACTGCCCGGAGAGTCATGACCGGCAACTTTTCATTTTGGCAAAACAGGACAGGGAACATTAAAAAAAGAATAGTAAACGTATCAAAGAATATCCCTATTCCAAACAGAAAAAGTTTTGATGTTTAAATACAAAAAGCAACAATAAAACCACAATTGCTTTTTTTCATTTATTTATGTTATTCACACACAAACACAATACAGGAACATTTATAACTGAAAACAAGTACAAGGGAACAACTTATTCCACATTCAAATGTTTTCCAGTGCGACTGTAACTGGATAATGATGAAATTAAGCAAAGTTAGTGCACAAATAATTATATAAAAGATAATAAGTTTATTACATATGGTAAAAAAAATTAAGTTGAAATATTAACATACATTTACTGTTATTGTAGGAAACGCGCACTGTTCCGCAAGAAAACCCATGAGAAGACAAGAAAAACTGATTGGAAAACCGGAACGCGTATTCGCAAGCAAAAGTCTCCAAACTGACTTCGATTTTCTGTATTATAAATTTGCACACACCGTATAATGTTTACTAAAGCGGATAATAGATAGCGTTACAAGTATCGATTTACAACTAAAACTAGCAATTTCTTAACAATTAAAACATTGCAGCTAGGAACCAATAAAATATAAATGTATAAATAGTGTATTCCTTACTGTTATAATTTAAATAAAATGTGACAGGAAAAATCTTTAAACGAGGTAATGGCAGTTTTTAAATTTGACAGCTGCTTGAGCGTTACTCAACAGGCTCTGGTCGTTGATTGAAGTTTATTTCCTTTGTCCATATAAAGTTTCAGTTTTGGTTCTCGAGTAAAAATTCTTGTACCCTCTTATTAAAATCCTCTGCATACTTAATATGAATATTGTGCTTCCCTTGGGGATAAAGATGGATCCTGGAACAAATTTACAATAAAATATTTACAGCTGGTTGTAAACGGTTTTTTTCTGTTCAGTGTTCTGTGAGACTATATTATACATATACCTCGAAAGAATGTCAAATATGGTGGAGTTGTATTTAATTGGACAAAGTCGAAGACAAAACGGGATATTTTTGTCCATCCTCTTTTTAGTACACAGAAGTTTTTCGAATACATACAGAATTAGCAACTGATATTTAAAACAAAAAAACAAGACAAGTATTGAGAAATCTACTTCCCTCTTTTACTACAGTTACAAACACTTACCTCGCTCCGTGTATGTGAGTATGCAGATGAGTGACATGTGTTCTGTCAACTAGAGGATCTTTTTCCCCGTAGAGTATTAGAGTGGGACAGACTATATCCTTCAGAAGGTGTGAACAAAGGTTGCCGTTATCAGCATTGTAAACATCAACCATCGCGTCCACCCACGCCGCCCACAGCTTCGGAAACAATTCCTTCCCGTACACTTCTTCCATTGGTTTGCGTGCATATTCAGACCACTTACTGACATCTTTTAATTCTGAAATCAATACAAATAACAGTTTTTAATTTTCATACAGTACAAGGCATTTGGCCTAATTTGTAAATACTTGGCTTTTAATTTTTTTTTTTCAACACTTATGCTGTCACTGCTGGGACTCAGGTACAGGTATCGGCCGCTATAGTCGACCACACTGATCAGGTCCCAATTGGCAAATGGGGTGTAGATTAATTTCTTTTCAATTTAATTCTTTCAAAATAATTGAAAATGGTTAAAAAATAACATTTACATACTTTTGTACATCTCAATTTCATTTGGCAGTAGGAACGAGCTAGTTCCCCAAATGACTAGTTTCTGGACAACCTCAGGATATTTGGCAGCCAAGATCATGCTCGTTATGCTTCCATAACTATAACCCAGCAGAGATAATTGAGGTATGTTCAGGGCCTGAATGAAATTTTTGATAACATTTTATGGTTTTCCTACTTCATATAACCACTATAGTTATAATTGGACACCCTTATTTTGGAAAGCAAATAATATCAAGAGCACCAAATTTCATATAAATAAATTGTATCCCAAGTGATGTTAAACCTCAGTCCAGCAGTTTTTGTTTCCCTAGCCATGGGTTCGGAGATAGCGTTACACTCTAGCATCAGGCTGCAAGCTGCGAAAAGCAACAGTTTCAAATAATTTGAAATGCTCCAGCATTTGAAATATTAATAATGACATTGTTACTAAGATCATAATGGTCACACTTTCTTATATCATAAATTACGCCAATCATAATAGTCACAAGAGATATACTTTGATGAGATCATAAATTATATCAGCATCCTTCTCATATAAAGACATGGGAAACTCTCTTTCAGGTGGTTGGCTCTTCCCATAGCCCGGGAGGTCCCAGGCGATTACACTGAACTTCTCCCTGTCAAACCCTTCCACCTGAGGCTTGAAGTCAGTCCATATAGTACCGAGCGCCCCCGGCATACACAGCACGTTGTGAACGCCATCGCCCACTTTTAAATAGTTGATATTGTACTTTCCAGCATTTATTTTTTCTTCCTGTAAGATATTGATACAAATTGCGCTTTTCCACAGTATGAAATATTTATTTAATGGAATTAATTAATTCGACCATTAAAACAGTATAAAAGCGTAACGTCTAAAAATTTAATATTTCCTAATCACTTTGAAGTTCCTGTTTGAAATATAAACTGAAAATCTACCCACTTCTACGACGACATGGCATTTCAGCAAAAATACACATTTGAAATGAAGCACAATCTTTGCCGCCAAAAGTTATCCATCTAGGAATGACGAATGGCAATGAATGAACACGTGAACGAATTCTGTCATTCGAAATAAACAAATATTATACTTATAATTCTTTTTATATATTATAGTTATACTCAGATCGCTTTATATTACATTAAAAAATTTGGTTTTTAATATCTTGTACAATATTTTTTTAAATATTGTCGGTATTTAGAATTATTGTTGTGAATCAATGTTTGCAATGCTATGGACGCTGTAATAGATTTTTTAGCTATTCTAATCTAATTGAGACGATGAAAAATACAGAGGCAGAATTATTTTTATTAACCAAGAGTATAAATCTAAAATTACAAGTGTCTAGCTTCCAAAGCGACGAATTTTCATACAATGTTCCTATGCCTATTTTATCGGACTGTAGCAGTTGATGTTTTAAAAATGTGCATTTTAATGAAACGGTGATTATATTTCCCGCAGTGAATATTTTAATGTACGTATTACACTTATCAGTATGTTGTAAAAGTATAACACGCCGTACGTAGTTAATCGTTAATAGTTGATAGGTAATCGTTTATTTGTAGCACGATTTTTAACTACCAACATTAAAGTAGTTTAATTTAACTCAAAGTAGAATGAATGGATCACCTTATATTTTTTAGATGATGAAAAAAATACACTGGAACCAGTTAAATTTTGCACTTTATAGTGAGAGATAATATTTCGTAGTATCAACATTTTTGAGTACTTATAAAACTTTGTTACAGTTATGAACACAGGATTAATTACTTATATAACTGATAGCTAATAATTTATTTTGTAACGTCTTTTATCGACTAACTTAATTTATTATAATATAGATAAATATATAGTATAGGAAAATAAACCAAGAACACTGGCTGACTCAAACATTGAAATAACAATACACTGTTGAAACACTGCCAAGACATATAAGAAGTGTTTTTATAGCGCCCTCCATATTTTGAATGCATAATTAACGTTATCAGGAGGTTAAATGTACCTATACATATTGATAGATTTTTTTTGTATTAGAATAGAAATAAGGCATTGTTCTAATAAATAATTTTCTATACATATTTTATCACAACATAAATAACGCTGATATAAAAAATTTTAAATAGCCATAGATCCAAAACTTCTGTTTCAGAGAAAGATTTGCAATGGCCCCTGATTTAAATTTTTTGTGACCTATATTTATGCATTATACCTATATTTATAAGACACTATTTTACAAATTGCTTGCTTTTCTATTATTGTTTTAATTAAATTTGTTATATATGGAATATACTTTGATTTTTGATAAATTTATACCTTACATTGCTCCGTACTAACACAAAGAGAAAGGATGGTATTGGAAATGTTTACATCTGTTGCTAATATTTTTCTACAACACAAAGCTGAAAGTTTTCCACTAGATTTCACCAGATCCAGCTAGATGGCGCTGTGCAGCATTAGCCTACATATTTTTTACTTTTTACTTGCACACTATCCTATTATAATATAGTAAAAGATATAGGAAATTAATTAAAGGGATTGTGTTACTTTCTATCGTTATATACGCCAGTGAAATAACCATATTATAAAAAATAACATTTATTACAAAGTTTTCAGTAAAGTTTACAATACAGTAACTTGCCTTACAAACCTATAAATATGTGTTAGGTCAAATGCATTGGTTCTTAAGTTGTAACAAAGTTTCAATTTTAGTGCTTCATTAAGAATTCTTGTACCCTCTTATTAAAATCCTCTGCATATTTCGTATTAATATTATGCTTCCCTTCAGGATAAATATGGATCCTGGAACAAAGTTGCAACATAATAACGTAATTGGTAACATTAAAATACCTGGTTTATTAAATGCCTCTAAGGAGTATCTAATATAGCCTATCTGCATCTACTTAGAAATAAAGTAAATGACAAAACGGAACCACAATTTATCAGAATTATTGGACATAAACGGGCCATTTGTATTTTTATAACACTGAAGTTGTCTGAAGATTTTTGAATATATAAACACTTATTCATCAGTACAATTAACATCGGATATTTAAAAAAGTATTCAATCAGTTACTTCACAAAACAAGTGTAGAAAAATCCCCTCTCACCAGTTCTAAGTTACTTACCTCGCTCCTTGTATGTGAGTATGCAGATGAGTGACATGTACGCTGTCAACTAGGGGATCCTTTTCCCCATATAGTATTAGAGTAGGACAGACTATATCCTTCAGAACGTGTGAGCAAATGTTGCCATTATCAGCATTGTAAACATCAACCATCGCGTTCACCCACGCCGCCCACAGCTTCGGAAACAATTCTTTTCCGTACACATCCTCCATTGGCTTGCGTGCATTTTCTGACCATTTGCTTACATCTTTTAGATCTGAAAAATCGATAAAACAATGCTTACAACCTTAATCTGTTTGTATCTTTTACATAGTATTACATACTTAGTATTCAACTTCACCTATTTTCGTACAGTGAACAGTTAGCTCAAACAGTGAGCTCAATTTAGAAGTGGTTTTAAACGGAACATTTGCAAATACATGATCTCATGAAAGGGGAGCATATGGATAAAGCTACATAAAGCTAATCTGTGGATTTAGTTAGAGACACTTTCAAGTAATCGGACATTGTATTGCTCAAAATATTTGAAAAATGTTACAACTATAACAATTACATACTTTTGTATGCTTCAAGTTCATTAGGCAGGATGAATGAGTTAGTTCCCCAAATTACAAGTTTCTCAACAACATCAGGATACTTGGCAGCAAAGATGAGGCTTGTTATGCCTCCATCACTATAACCCAGCAAGGACAGTCGAGGTATGTTCAGGGCCTGAATAAAAAAGTATTATTGGATGCCCCTATATTGGAGATTAAATGTTGCCAGGTGCACTTGATATGAATATCATTTTTGTTAAATAATGGGGACAAGTCCTCACAGGGCTATTTAATTCCAAATTAAATGCCTCTGTAATGGTAACTTGGCATCTGATAAACATATATTATAATACTTATAGCGATATTTTTATACAAACAAATATGCTTATTTCATAAATGTTTGTCCTGGGTGAAAATTGAACTGACAACCTTCAGTAGTCAATTTATTTAACCACTAAGACTACTGCAATGTTGGGCTGCACACAACATCTCCAAATCTGGCATCATTTCAAACGTTCCAGTATGATAAGTATTGATTTGAAATGAGTACTCGGCCGATCTCTACTAAATATTGTATTTTGTCCCTAGTATTGAATTATAATAGTCAGTAAAAATATACCTTTATGAAATCATAAGCGATATCAGCATCCTTTTCATAAAAATCACTGGAAAACTCTCTTTGAGGTGGTCGGCTCTGCCCATAGCCTGGAGGGTCCCAGGCAATTAGAGTGAACTTCTCCCTATCAAACCCTTCTACCTGAGCCTTGAAGTCAGTCCATATAGAACCGAGCGCCCCTGCCATACACAACACGTTACAAGCACCATTGCCCACTTTTAAATAGTTTATATTATACTTTCCAATATTTATTCTTTCTTCCTGTAACATATTGATAGGAATTTCGGTTTTTTACAGCACGAAAAGATTTAAATAAATAATTAAAATAGGAGGACAGCGTAACGCTTATAATTCATATCTTAAGAATCTCGAAATTACAATTTATAATATTAAATAAAAATCAAGCGACCACTACCAACACAGTGTTAAAAAAAATGCACCTTTGAACTGAAGCACAACCAATAAGTACAAACTCAGAATTACAGATAACCGGCGATGAATGAACACGAGAATGAATCCTATCGTTCAGAATAAACAAGTATTATTTTTATCTATGATAACTGTACATCTAGATCACCTTATAATTTTTAGAGGTTGAAAAATATACACAGGAAGCTCTTAAACTATGCACTTTAAAGAAGGGCTTAATTATATTTCGTATAATGAACATTTTGGACAATTACACTTATTAATAAATAGTAATAGTAATTCTAAAACAAGATAACACGACAATGGTTAATTGTTGATAGATAGTTAATTTATTTCGTAACACGTCTTTTAATTTCCAACTTAAAATAGAATAGTGTAACAGTAATCTTAAGTAATAAAATTATAATCTAAGATAAATCAATGCCGGCTGACTAGTGCTGTTGTCTAAAATGACGTTAACTTGAAGTAATGTTGACGTTTCCAAAAAACTAGCACAAGTACGACTTTATAAAAATGTAGGTAGGTAGGTACCCAATTGGTATATTTTTAAATTTATTAAAACGTAAATAGTAATTAAAGATAAATAAAAATAAAAATAGTACGTGATGAAGGCAAGAGGCTCTACGGAATGACTCTCGTTCCCTGGAGACAGGGTACATAAGGTACATAACCTTTTAAATAAATAAACTTTATAAAATATATATCTCAATTGATACTCATTCGCCAGTACCACTGTAAAATATGCTAATACCATCAGGCCAAGTCCTTACAATATTTTAATAAAACTATCAAATAATATTGCATTTCTGTGTGATTATTTTTTCTTTGTGATTATTTCGCCAATACCACTGTAAAATATGCTAATACCATCAGGCCAAGTCTTAACAATATTTTAATAAAACTATCAAATAATATTGCATTTCTGTGGGATTATTTTTTTAATGACTTTTTAGGATGGAATATTAGGGTACAATGTAATTAACCATTGTATTAAGAGCGGAGCCAAAGTGAGAGGGCTGCACAGCGATCGTCAAGCGCTGAAGGCAATATGATTTCCATTACATCCTTCATTGCACAGGACAAAATAAAAATCAGTGTCATTTTCATCTCTATCTATACTGTAAGGCCGATAAGCCGGTGTCCAACGCCGGGAAGTCGCGTTCAAAGAAAAAAAAATATCGGCAACTAATGTCAAATGTCAATAAAATAATTTACATATATTTTTATATATTACCATTTATCTATGATTTACGTACTAAATCTTGTTCTGCAAATTCATTCACCTCGACAAGGGTTTCAGAAAACAAAAGGCACCACATATACTGAAAACCTACTCTCAACAACTCCGACAGCACAGTTATCGATAGCTGCAGAATGTTTAACAGCTTCGAATTCAGTTACATAAATCAAAATATAACATAGAAATTTATTTGATTTTTTCGCTACATACACAAGTGAAACAACCATATTATAAATATACCATTTAATTCCAATTCTGTATAAAAATACCCAAAAATTTTTTGTCTTACAAATCTTTGTGTGTTAGATAAGTCAAATGGTGGGTGTGGCGTTTTAGTATTTATAGAGGAAACTTTAGTTTTGACTGCGAACAATTGTTTTTCATATTTGTAATTTTGAATATAAATTTGGAATGTAGTAAAAAAGTGACTGTAGGACCATTGTATTTTTCATAGATAGATAAGGGGTATATATATATGGTATTTTTGGAAGTGAGTTGAGTCTGCTATGAACCAGTAAAAGTGATGAATCGTTATTGAGAGTTTGATTTGAACATTAGTTACCTCAGTTTGGGAATAATAATCGATTATATAATTAATTATGAATAAATGGTGGATTAATCCATCTAATTTTCTTAAGTTGTTACAAAGTTTCAATTTTAGCCCTTGAGTAAAAACTTTTGTATCCTCTTATTAAAATCCTCTGCATATTTGATATGAATACTGTGTTTCCCTTCGGGATAAAGATGGATCCTGGAACAAAGGTACAATGGAATGGAATGGAACTTAATGATATCTGGTTCTCGAGACAGCTGCTAAGAAATCCTCTGCCCATCCTTTTACTATAAGTCACTTACCTCGCTCCTTGTATGTGAGTATGGAGATGAGTGACATGTGCACTGTCGACTAGTGGATCCTTTTCCCCATAAAGTATTAGAGTGGGGCAGACTATATCCTTTAGAAGGTGTGCACAAAGGTTGCCATTTTCAGCATAGTATATATTAATTAACACATCTATATACTCGGTCCACAGCTTCAGAAACAATTCCTTTCCGTACACTGCTTCAAAAAGCTTGCGTACATTTTGAGACCATGCGGTGGTATCTTTAATTTCTGAAATCAATACAGACAAATCACTGTACAAGTTATATTAAGACATTTTCATAAAGTATGAACTGAAGTGTTTGGTATGATTAGTAATAGGTTTTTAATAAACACATTGTATGAATGTATAAATATTTTTGGTTTAACAAACAGTGGCACTTTGTATACTTTGATAATTCACATTGTAAGTGGCTCTGGCATAAAATTTGGGAGTTTTACATTTAAAAAGAGAATCATATCTAGTACTTGGGAAATAAAAGGAATTACAGCCAAATATGTTGTTATTCTTTTAACATTATTTTTAGTTTAGACAGGACCTTTTATCTATTAATTTATTCAGATTAATTGAAAAATATTAGAACAACAAAAATTACATACTTTTCAATATCTCAAGTTCATTAGGCAGAATGAATGAGTTAGTACCCCAAATGACAAGTTTCTGGACAACTTCAGGGTACTTGGCAGCAAAGATCATGCCTGTAATGCCTCCATCACTATAACCCAGCAGGGACAGTTTAGGGATGTTCAGAGTCTACGTCAAAATTTTAAAAACATACAATACTTTTATAAACTAGCCTAGCAATCAGGCAGTCGGGCCACCTAATGTCAAGTGGTCACAGTCGCCTATAGACATTTGCAACACCTGAGGAGTCGCCAGTGTGTTGCCACCTTTG
>DWEM01001355.1:0-14580 GCA_018245935.1 Agara belti belti | reverse complement strand
GACGTAGACCCCCTGCAGGTTGTCATAGACCCCTAGGGGTCGATATAGACCACTTTGGGAATCACTGTATTAGATGAAAACAGTTGAAATGAATGATTTGCAAATAATTTCATGATTTTCTAGGAGCAATTTTTAGGTAATATAAGTATTGCGTCATTCCAATGAACGCTAAGAGATTGCATTAATATAAAACAACCCGAAACCTTATAAAGGTTAGCGACGAACGAAATCATTTGAATTTCTAAGCTTTTCGTCTATCGCTTGTACCTGCAAGTTCTCTCGCAGTGTGCAAGGTCAATGCACCTTTTGACCCGGACGTCCTGACAATTCAACTTAAAATGCTTAGCTGTGTTAACGCTGTATTATAAGTTAACCTTGTTAACGTTTGTTATCATTATTAATGGCTCTATAAAATTATTTTATATACATATTTACTTCACGCGAATTTTAATAATTTTGATCCAATTTTATAACTCTAATGTTACTGTCTAAAGATTTGTAGGGTTCAAACTTTCTCCAAATGATTTTTTCACAGAGTCCGTTCAAAGGTATTTTTTACCAATACGGTATTTAATATGAACACGTGGCGTCTTCATTGATCGGAACAAGAAAAAGCCAATTTGTCTCGTTACGAACACGATAAAGCCTAATTTTCCTCCTCCGAAGCTCTCCGCGGCAAGGTTGTCTGGACGAGATGGCCTGGCCGTGTCCCATTTTTTCACTTGTTTAATATATTTCACTTATGTGGTATATAATAAAATGTCATTGTATTGTTTCGTATTGGGTGATACCCACGACGCCTTCATCTCATGCACGTGCGAAGATCCGAAGACTTGGATCCAGCTGACGTAAACCTCGAAAAGCATTTAGCTGGTCGTGAAACATGATTTACGTCGTTTATGTATGGAAAATATATTAACCTTCGGTTGTCTTGTCTTTAAGAGAGTGATGAACGTAGACGAAACGCGTCAGGTTTGCAAGGACAGAGATATTTGGCACTCGGTGCGCCCTGCCTACCCCTTTAGGGAGCTGTCGTGATGTAATGTGTCTGTGTATCTTTGTCTTTGTGTTTGGTCTCACATACATGTATTTCCGAAAATATGTATATAATATACGTTTATAGAAAACTGCCATTTAAAAAGCTGGAACCTCCCCATGTATCTCCAGGTCAACGCACGCGCGTCCTATTCGCCCGTCCTCATCGGACTCCAAAGTACCGTAGCTTTATATCCCGACTTATCTAGCTACACTTCGACATAACTGACAGAAATACAGTATGCAAGAGATGTTTATTGAAAGGAATATATTTATAGGAAGAGAGTTTTTCCGTGATGCAAAATACTTTCATGCTCGTCATATTTGCTCTTGATGGGAATCAAACCCACGAACCTCCGCTCTGCAGTGCAGTTTACTAAACACTGGACTAGGAGGCAAGACTAATTTAACATTGAGATTATAGTAGAAACTGGGAAGGAAATTGTGAGTAAAATTCAACATTTTACATTCAACTCTACATGTCGACTCTCTTTAAAGTAAAGTATATTGAAAAAATATCACAATAACATTTAATTTCACCTAACAATAAATTTCCAGATTAAATTTTTGAACTTTAATCTTAATTGCTAACGACACGGCAAGAACAGAAATAATGATGCTATAATAATAAGTAAAAAAAACGGTCTACATCATAATTTGATCCATTAAGGCTCGCCGTAACCTTTAAGTAATATAATCCGTTTATGAGTGTATATTTAAAACGAAAATGTATCTATTTTGGTTATATTTGGACGCGCGCGTCTAGGGCGGGCGGCGGGGCGGCGCGTCCTTCCTAGGGCGGGCGACGACTCCGCCAGACAAGCTTGCACAAACAAAGTTATTACGAAACGACGGCCTATCGTCTTCTATCAGAGGTTAAACATTACTTAGAATGAAATCTGTTCACCGATAAACCGATAGGAGAACTGAAGGTGAGGCGAAGACGTTCTTAGGTGACTGACATTAACGACCTTAATGACGTTAATCTGTGGGACATTTAGTGGATAACGTCTGACATTCCGAAAGTGGAAAGAAATAAAGTAACATAGAAATTATTTAAGCCTATTTTTTAACTAAATAAAAGTGTATGTATTTGCAATTCGATAAAAGTAAAACAGCGATAAATATAAGTGCAAATGATAAACCTGTGCAGTCATCAATTTGTAAATACAGTTACTTGCCAGGTAATTTTTAATCGAGCGTGAGATACATACTTAGCAGGGAAACATACGAGTATACAAGTTCCGACAAGATTATACATATGTAGATATAGTATATTTCAACTGCTTGCGTGACACCAACGCAGATAAATCTCAGTACGAATCCAGTTGCTTTCATAAAGAATAAGAAGAAATGAACTAATCTATCGAATGGATATCCCGTTTGGGTCCTATATTTCTGAATGTAAACCGAAGAAATTCTTGTTTCTATGCCGATAAATATCTACTAAGTTACAATTGTAATATTTCTAAATATCTACTAAGTTACAATTATAATATTTCCAATAAGGAATTGTAACATTGAGAGAGTTGCAAGAGAGTATTTTATGAAATTATTGTTACTATCAAGCCTTTTTCTATTCTGCCGCTGAAAATACATTTATTTTCATAATGAAATCGTTTTAAGGAAACAGAGTATCGGGCTGGCCAAGTGAGGATTGGCAGACTTCATGCAGTTCAGAGAATATTCGGGAGAAACTAAGGTGAATGCAGGTTTTCCTTCTTCGTTATAGCAAGTGATATTTCATATATAATCCATAAACTAAGCTTCGAAAAGGCAGAGAGGCAGAGAGAGAGAATGTTAATATTCGAACCCAGAACGGAGTGAGCTACCACTGTGTTAGATAAAAAATATTATAGCTGTGTAAATGTGCGTCCCCGCCTACGTACAGCCCGGTGCGCGTATCGGTCGCGGCGTCCTTCCTAGGGCGGGCGTCGACACCGTCTCACGGGCCTCGACGAAAACATGTTATTTTGGTATCAACTTACAATACTGTCTGCTATTAGAGGTTAAATGATACTTATTGTATAATTTCACGTAACCGTCGAATATCTGTTTTCTTTGCCTGTAGGGCATATACAGCATACGCTGCCAGGCTGGTCGCGTGCAATTTCGTTGAGTACCATCAATTATCATCTACCAACCAATCAATGAATCATTAACAACTAATGCTAATTAGATTGATAATATTAGCAGTTCCAATCCTGCAGCTGTGTTTGAGATCGAATGTATTATAATTATTTACGATGTGCAGAAGCAACTCGGCATTGCTATCTCACTTATGTCCTCTCCTTTTCATATAATGAATGGGAAACTTCGTAGGATTTCAAATGTTTATAGCGCCACCCTCAGCTCTATCTTGTTTAATGTATGTAAACGACTGCTTAGATAATCTCTGTAACAAATATAAGCTCCTAAAAAATATCATTGCCGAATATATCTACCCTAATTTTTAACGTTGCACCAAATGTTTGTTTATATTACTTCTTACTTAATATATATATCACATTCAATGCATTTCATTACTAAAAGAGAAGGTTTGTAGATATAGTCTACAGCGCTGAAAAATGCGCGTTGGCTAATTTCACACGCTTTACGGAAAGTTATGGTAGTGTAAGGTGTCTAGGTTTGTTAATGATCTTTCTGATCTTCATCATTATAGGAAGCTTAATTTACTAAGCGCACCCGACTTTAATACCAGGAGAAAGAGTTTTTCAGCGGGACCACGTGGCTTTCACTTTTCATAAGAACTATCACGAAACAATTCGTGATTAAAATTATATACTTCGGTTATCTAATACAAAGTCATTACTCAGTAATGAAGGTAGCTAAGATGAACTAAACCACCGGAGCTAAGGTTATCACAGTGTCTACCATATAATCCGGTACTTCAGGCCCGGTCAGACTGCGTAGACATCTACGGCGTAGAGGACGTCTACGAGTCTACGACCTTTTTGGTCTGTTTGGGCGGCGCCCGGGTCGCCCGGCTGCTTAAGTACTAATGCTTTAAATGCGTAGTATATACACATACAGAGATAAATATGATATGTTTCATTTAATAAATTAAATCACTTTCATCTGATAATCGCATTATCTCTATCTACCTTTTTTGAAAATCGAGTTTGTTCTACTATCACGACGAAATATCTGTGTCGGTTGAAATGGGTCAACAAGTACTGGACAAAAATCCCAGTCAGTTATTAACTGGCCGTATAACTTTATTCATCTTAACAGTTAAAAATAACCTATATAACTGTTACTAATTGAAATAACTAATGAATTAAGCATAGTCTCCAGTCAGTTAAGGGTTATATGACGGCCGGGTGTCGTGGAGAGGAAGGCTTGTGCGACCTGCGTGTTTGGAAGCATCGGTTGAGCTACGCGCGGTCGGGCGCATGCCAGCCTTTGCTGTATTAATGCATAGCACACTCTGTTTCTGTGTACTTTGTGAAAATACAAGAAAAAAACTAATAAACTAAATTTTTCTTTTTATCAACCAAATGTAGGAGTATTTGTTGTTGTAGGTAACAAATTTCCTAACATACTTTTTAATAGTGGGAATTGTATTTTCCTTAGCTTAATTTAGGTATTTACAATGATTTTATAATGTGTTTAGATATATTTATGCAATAGAAAATATTACTTCTTAATTTAATTTAGAGTTACACATTGTATATTTTCGATATATTGCAAGTTTTTCTACAACATAGTAATGAAACGGATAGCCTTAAAGCTAATAATCGTAATTTATACATATTTTTAAAACTTGCACCGGTTTGTCTAAAAGTTAGGCTAGACTACTAATTCCTGAAAGTAATTTCGTTTGAACATAATTTAGGTAAGTTTGGGGTGTACTGCGTTATATCCCCTACCATGCCCACACCACAAGGACGGCCTGCCGACCTCTAGACGGTCAGTGACCACCTGTGCGCTGCCACCTCGCCGTTTACTGTTAGAGTGAAACTCAATCAGTCGATATGAGATACTTAAGGTGAAGTGACTTAATTATAAAAATAGGCGCACTTTTTAAGAACTTTCTAGCTAGTTTGAAAATTTATTGGGTGATTAATAAATTGTAGATTGTCCAAGGGGCAACGGACTTAATACTCCTAAGGGAAATTTGTTGTTCAATTTAAGATATTTAAAGAGATGTTAAGCCAGCCAATCGGTAGTTCATCAGCGTGATAGATTACGGTGTTAAGTTAAGTCTTGACATTTAAAACAAGATCCTGAGACTGTTTCAGACTACATAACATGAGAGCCTTGCCTAACTGAAACAAACTATTGGTTATCTGTGTTGAATTGATTCGGTATTGATTAATTAGCCTTTAAATACATGGACCTCTAGTAGCTCAGCGAGTACGTCGAACACTTAGCCTAAATTGTTGAGGACATTAGAACATATTTTCGTAGAAAACTAACTCATTAGGGCAGTCTGCCGCGCGTTTCAGGTTCGATGGCAAACGAGATACAGAATTGAACGAAAAATATCAGTAATGTTCTTTCGGTTAGGTTACGATAATCTCCAAAGCATAGAAAATCCTTGAGTGATAGAATGTATGTGCATAGTCTTATATGTCAAATATGTATGTACTTCTAATTTTAAGACATGTGTATACTACCATATTTGCTGCAATAAATGATTATCAGTATTATTACTTATATGTAGCATTATTAAATTCAAATTGAATAATTTTATACTATGAGCGGTAGATAAGAAGGAAATTCATTATTGTTCGTAGATTGCATACCTCAGGTAAAAAGCGTATTACTGAAACGTTTTTCTTAGACTTTCAAAACTAATGAGCCTATACTACTCAATAGAGGTATACAACCTTAAAATGTTTGCCCTGTCCCCAATCTACGCATTATCAAAAGGCCCTTTCATATGGGCCGGGCTGTGGAGGCACAAGGACGCGTATGACTATCAAAGGTTGAGGTGCGCATTGATTGACAGTTCAGTAAACAAGCCGCCCTTCAGACGGCGCGAGCGTCGCCCTTCCGACCCGACGCCCTTCGCACGCACTAACCACATAGCGCATCTGTGTGGTTCTAAGCATCAATCGTATGAATTACACTGTAGTTGTAGTTGTGTGAGAGAGCTTTACAAACTAAGAGACGTTATTGTATTCGTGTGTATAAATTATTTATCGAAAAAGCTTATGGTATATAGCATATAGGTGTGTGTGTATGTGCTTCTATTTTGCAATTAGTGGTTCCTTTTTTGTGATAATGTCATTTTTGGGGAAGACATTGACTTCTGTAACATAGCGAAAGCTGAAGGAGCTAGCAGGGATTCTCTTCACAATAATATGTACGAAGTATTGCAATTTTATTTCAATAAAGATTTATGTTTCAACAGAATAATGTGTATTGTAGTTTGATTTCAATAAACACTTTGTATCTGTATTTCAATTTGTATCGGCAATAGGAAATGCAAAATTAATTTAGTCGTTACTGAACAAACTGCGTAGAATTAGATCGTTTCTTGAGAACAAATTAAGGCGATTGTCGCAAATTAACGACCAAAACAAAGTAACGAATCCGTTAAATGGCGACACAGGCCAGCGGGTTTGCAAACAACTACCTTATTCGCGTTGACCATTGTGCGATAACCGGGAAATGCGCAGTCGGTTTGTTTGTTATTCATCAATTTATTTCCTTCATAACTAATTTATTTGTGTTTAGCTGATCGAGGGGCGGGAGGATACAAGCGCTAGTTGTTCCGGTATTGTTTTTTTGTTTCTTCGTGTTTTTTACACCTTATTTGTCAGCTACACAGACCGTTCATTGTGCAGTACTCAATATTGTTGCACAAAATTTTAATAATTATTCAATTTTGTACCGGTCCAGTTACATGGGCCTTTGCAACGCTCGACGTGTTTGGAACAAAATGATCGAACAATAGAAATACAATTAGTATCAGAAAAACGAAAATAGGGAAATATGAACGCTAACTCAATAACTACTCAGAAGCGAAGATGCTATTGTAATAATAATGATGTTTAGGAAAATTCCACACACGGCTGTCTGATTGAAAGTTGGGCTTTTAAATGCTGTGTTCCCATACGAAGAGCTGATAAACATACAGAAAAATAAATGTGCTCGTCACATAAATGTTTGTCCTAGATGGGAATCGAACCCGCGAATTTAGCAGTAAGGGTTTCAAAGAGCTAGCTACCAATCAATGTAAATTATTAAATTGGTATTAATTTAAGGGAGCTCATATTTAGTCTTTGTAACATATTTAAGTAGGATCTAGAAGGTCGTTATTAGTCCATAAGTGAAATGGGTGTACGTGGTTGCCTTCTGTTTGCGTTGAAAAGACGTTTAGATCATTTGCAATCGGCGACAACGATGCTAGAAAAACTTACATCGATAGCACCGCGTATTTTATTTAATAATAATAATAAAACATTTACTTCCACCAGAAGTCACGAGCACGAGTGAAATCAAGACACACGAGAATACAAACAAACAAAAAACAAATTGCTATAACGTCACCTATTAATACTGATTTTTATTTTTTTCCTTGTTTTATAGACTTGCGCCTGCGAGCTCAGCCACTGGTAAGTGAGGTGCAGTCTCAGACGAAAAAGAAATATATTTCAAAACTTTTTAAATGAATATACAGGTAATCGATAATCCTTTAAATCGGAATAAGTCTAGGAAGAAGGTCATGCCTAATGTGATGTAAAAACGAAGAAAATAATGCATTTATATGTATGAAGAGATTGATGAAAATAAATAAAAAAATGCGTAATATATTAACTTGAAAGTCAAGTAATGTCGTATTTAGTATGTGAAGGAAGAACTGCATTAGTTAGTTCAACGTAACGCGAAATAGCTGTACCAAATTTTATATAAATTAAAACGGCACAGAATGAGACAGACGTATATCGATTTTATCTCATCCTCGCGGACAGTCGCCAGTAGGCGATATATTTTACTGCGACACTAATACAGCGGCTACGTAACACAGCTATAATTCAAGGTTGCCCTAAAACCACCGAGTACCGGCCGACTGCAGTTTACAAGAGAGACGTAAGTAAAAAGCGCCATCACCACCAATTACGATTACAAAACGTTTAATAAACCAGATTGGCAGTGAAGACTCACAAGCTTGCTCGCGCGACCTCCGGCGGGTGTCGAACCCGAGTAACTGGGTCATTGCAGCACGCCACGTCCCTACGATCACCGCGCCGATGAGCTACGAACCGACTAGAATAGACAAGGCAAACGCGAATGTTTGTTTTTGTACGTTTTCCTTGTGTCTAATTTTGCTAAGGTTGGTCGGTCGGTTCGGCTTCGCCGTTCGAAATTATTTTCGTCATAACGTCGCTGAATAGCTGTTATTATTTCCTTTGTGTGTAAATATAATAGTATACGCCGAAATAAAATCTTATTATTACTTATTATTAAACTATTGTTTACGATCTATACTTTGCTAAATAAAATACACAACAGTAAAATTATGTAATTAATTCACTATAAACATCTGAACGATCTTGTCCGTGGACTAATGGGAAACGAGTGTCCAATAGTGAAACAATCGACAAGTGGTTTGTAAAAAACACTCAATTGCACTCAAATATAACTTACCGGTAACGCAAGTTACCTGTCGTATTAATAACGCTTCACCAATTATGTTCATAACTAACTAAGAATGCGAAATAAAAGAAGGGATAATCAAAACCATATGAATTGAAGATAACTACACAATTTATCGAGTTACGAAACTGAACGCAGTTACCGCACGAAAGTGACGACCGTCTCGATATGCCGCATCCATTTATTACACATCCGCGTCACTCGCCTTTATCTCTTAAAGGAAAACATCGTATCGAAGGAAGTTAATAATCTTGGCTGCACAGCGATATCTGTGTTTCAATAGTATTTACCGAGTTACGCGCCACTAGCTGCCGCGCCGGGCTTCGTCTGCCTTATAATAGATATTATTATTGGGACAATTCCACGCACGGCCGATTCCAAATTAGGCAATTAAATGCCTGCGTTATGGTAGCCGGGCAGCTGATAAACATACATATACACAAACTAATTTTGGCACCTATGTTCTAATTACACGTAGCCACAGAACGAGCAAATGCGTGCATCACACAAATGTTGTTCTCGGGTGGGAATGGAACCTACAACCTGCGATTTAACAGTCGGCGTCTATAACCACTGAACTAACCCAACCGTCAGGGTGCAATACGGTGCTATGCTATCGCTGCCACTACATTGACATATGGTCGTGCGCTTCGATTTGATACCGCGTTGAAATCGGAGGCTTCTTCGAGCGGCGTGTCAATATTTGCCCATATATGCGACGGAGCGGTCGGCGGGCGAGCGCTCACGCTAAACTGGGATTAGAAGGTTGGCGGTGATTCGTGGTATTCCATTAACTGGCGGTTTTTGCGGGCGCCAATCCGCGATCCAAATATAGGCTTTCGTGTCAAAACACCGCGTTTCAAGGTGACCGCTTGCGCTCACGACGTAACGTTATGGTGATTTGATAAAAATGCAACGTACAGTATAACATTCATATGATTACTTGATTATATGTAAAAGACTTTGGTGTTCATAGAATTAAAAGTTTGGAGGCTTTTCAGTCCGGTTTCCGATCACGTGCCCGTGTCTGGAGTTTTTCTAAAGCATTCTTGTTATTTATTTAACGTGCTTCCACGTTTTGTGACTAATAATTTCTTAAGATAAAGGTAACATAATGTTTTTTTTGTGCAAAGAACCATTTTATTTCATGTTCATTTAATGTTATACTAAAATAAAATCTTATTTGATACAATATGACTTATTGAAGTTAAGACTTCAATGAGAAAATACAACAGGTAGGTCATCCATTGTGTTTAATCAGCGAGTGTATTGTACAATTTTTGATAGAAAATAATAAACCATCTTAATCTGGAAAAAATAAAATAAAACAGCTCAATCCAAAATACCGAATTGCTAGCATGCTCGTTGGTTAAAAAATATCACATCATCCCAATAAAAGGCACTGTTCGATCACTCATCGTATTCCACGATTTGACACATGCCCACACTGCTCCAGTGGTGTTTGACGGTGATCAAAGACGTGAACGTCCATAAGCAGAAGGCACTGATTGGCGTATTCTGGTGATACTTAACAATATACATGTATTCGTGTGCCTTATGTTGTATAAGACACGGTATCGTTGGCGCAATTAGCGTAAATTTCGTTTGGAGCCAGTATTGATCCGGGGCTCTGGTTTTCTTAGAACATTGTGATTGAGATCGACGCTGAAGGGCAAATATGTAGCTCTCGTAATAAACCTGTAAGCTCTTCTGAAAATATTCTGGGAAATATTCAAGTGGAACATGTAATATTCAGGCTCCTTTTTTCCATTTATTAAGTTAGCGGTACCTACTTTTTTAACGTCCGTAATATTATCGTTAATTCACTGTGGACGTCCTGTAGACTATGGCACACAGAAGAAGAAGCCAAAATAAAATTATAAGAAACGAAATGATAAATGAAATAAAAGAATAAATAGAAAAATAAGTCCCAGCAGTCTTTTAAAATCAGAAAAGTTGCATTACAGGGAAAATCCTTTTTACTCATTTATGATATTTTCATTTATTTCCTTTCTATTTCTCAATGAAGGAATGAAGCAACAAAGAAATAACGTTTGTTTGTACAAATATGGATACATATTATATAGGTTATACAGAATTGTTAGATCGATACATACAAGTATTTTCCCATTTACAGTTCCCAAATGCAATTGAATTGCTGGGAATGATCTGATGTTGGCGGGGAAAGTAGCGATTTGATTCTCGAAATCCGAAAATTTGGTAAGTCTAGACTAGTATCACTTTTGTAAATTTTTTCATGGTTCGATTTCCTTTTGGTAGGTCCATAAAACCATCAGTGCAACAATGTTCTGCCTAATCGGCTAACGAGCTAACGGCATCGAGCTAACTGAGATAACTCGTGATGGCAAAGGTCTTCTTCTTAAACATTACTGTTACGTTGTTTAAAATAATTATTGTTGCGATGTACATTATTTCCAAGCATTAAACAAACTTAGATCCTTGAAAGCCCGCGCCCACAGCCTGTCTTGTGGCAACAACGTGTACCAGACGCGTCTGGTTACCATAGCAACAGCCCCCGGGGGCTACAACTAACCTAGACTCGCCTAGTTTTGATACAGCCGACAAAAACAGAATAACTCTCAATGGATTTGTTGTCGAGCAGTATTAGCACTTATTACATATGGCATACGGTCGACAATTCCGTGTACCGATTCGGGGTCTAGTTACAACTCGTTTTCACAACTAATGTACAAAGAGAACCGTCTAAAACAGTAGTCTGATTTTTAATGTTGGGATAACCTGAATCCATTTATTTTATAAACATTGTAACAAAGGACGGGGTTGGGTTTTTATATGTACCTTTTTGTTAAAAAAATATAGAAACAAAGAAAATCTTTGCTAAGATATTTCTCGTTAGGTAAACGTTCATACGTTATACCAGAGATTTTCAATCCTCAGGAGCAGCGTCTATGATTGTGTAACACAAATAACTGCTGTCCTATAAACATATTTTATATCAACTGCATATAATAAGACATGATACCAAATTTACTGATAGTCTTATTAAAACGGCTGTTCTATTCGAGATTATTTACAAAATAAATTGATTTTTATTACTATTTTATTTGATTTTCAAATGATATATTAAATCAATTGAAGGGCCAGCTGCACGTGACGGCTGCGTTTAGTTTGCTCCTTGTTTTACATAAGAATGAAGTGTTGTGATTATATGGTCAAATATTATCATAAACATCGAAAAAAACTATGAACTTCGTGTGGCAGTAGTAAACCCGTAGTTCACTATATACTTGATTTAGATAAGGTTTTTATGTAGGTACTGTATATTATGTTTTTATGTACTTTGCAGAATTAAATCAAGCAGTGAAAGCCTTGTGGTCTGAAATTCAGCGTCCCATTTCGGGGGGTCTCACTTCAAATCCTGGCACGCACCTCTGACTTGTTACGTGTGTTAACGTAAAAATTTAAATATCACTTGTTATAACGGTGAAAAAATCATCGTAAGGAAACCGGCACACCTAGAGTATGGTGTAAAAATTATAATGTTTCTGATGTGTGTGAAGTCTCCCAATCCGCACTTGGCCAGCGTGGTAGAGTATGACCTAAAACCCACTCATTACGAGAGGCGATTCGTGTCCGGCAGTTGAACAACAAAGAATTCGGGAAAAAATATATAAACTTTGAATTGCTCAAAACAATATAATGCCATTTGACAATAACCCTGCTGTACTCGTGCGCCACCAGCCCGGCATGACGTCAGGACTCTGCGCTGAATCCATTTCTACATACCCACAGGGAGGTTATAACATAGAAACGGTTCAACCTTTCGTGACGGCAGCACATCGTGGCTTTCATGTTTCAGGACTGAAAGATCTGATAAGCTTGCATTTGACGTCAAGGGAATAACGCGCACGGTGCACTTAACCGTGCAAAGGGCCCTTAACTCACTCCGACTTTGTCAATAAAATTGAAACGTTAAGTCTACACAAAACTCTTAAAGATACATTCAAGTCGGTGAATTTAAAAAGTAGGTTTTCGAGCAGTGTTTAGTATATTTTTATTACAGAATATAACCTTCATCGGTAACTAGTTTTATGCTTCTGAATTCGCTTGCGATTTTGACAATTATTCTCTTGTATCAGTTGGAAAACCGAAGAGAGAATCTGAAAGAAGTGCCATAAGTAAAGAGAGAATCGAGTTCTATGAGTTCTATCCTCTATACCCATTTCGTCTCATCGATTATATTTATTGTGTATGATAGTTCGCTTATCGCTTAATGCAACGAGTGTCTTTGCAGCCCTACCACGGCGCTTGAAGCCGCCAATCGGCCCATTAACCAAAAACCAATCGGTCGAGAGAAAAAAGTAGAAACTTCACATTTTTACAACAAAAAATATAATAATTTTCTAAGTTACAGTACGAATTCGGTCCGGTGATGAGCAGATGTTACAATTGACATTAGGTGCATGTGCTTGTTGAATGTAAAAATTAATGTCCCGATCCAGATGCATAGGGTTGTGTCGTGAGTGACAATTTTTTTTTATCATATTAATTTACTACGGAAGAAATACTAAGGAATTTAAACATGACAATCGTATTAATAAAGGTTCCAAGAAAGAGTTCTCAGACGACGCCGCGTGCAGAAGTTAGCGCTAAATATAGCAAACGAAACATAAACACAGTTAATTATAAACAAAACCTGCCAACCATAGTTACAACGGGTAACCGATATTTTGACACAATATTGAAACAGACGAAAGGCTGTACGTATTAATGCAGTATCTGCAGGGTTTCCAGTCGCAGATTATCACGATGGGAAGGAAGGAAACCGCACTTCGCACTCGTGCAACCGACTGAGGACAGAGATCGACGACCCTGCGAGGCCGCGTCATGTAAATGCGACTCTCAAGGCGTTCGCCCCAGTTACGCCATCCATACCGCTCGCGACTAACCCCCGTCAACTCTATTACTGAGAGATAAGACGTATTTGAGCTCGGCTTAGATTTCACTACCTGCAAATGCGACTTAGCGCAATAACCACATAGTTGCAGTTGCCGTAACTCGTATCGCGATAGATTAAGGTCATTTTTTGCGCGTTCTAGCCGCAAGTGCAACGGTGTTGAACTAAGTGCGATCAGTTGGAGACTGTGACACGATCGCGCTCCTTTTAAGCGTAATCGGTGTATTGTATAAAAAAATGATTTGCCGCGTTCGGAGGTTGGGTTCGTTGGAATAGGGATTTTTTCTGCTAATTAAAATTTTTAATGGCCATTATAGTGTACTTAGCTAAAGTCAAACACCTGAAATAGCTGACTCAGTTAGTATTTGTTGTCACCAAAAACAACTCTTTGTTTACGTTTGAAAATTAATATTCCAAAATATTACATATACTCTGTATATCCATGGTAATAGTACGAAATTCTTTGTATGTAAGTTGGAATAAAATTTAAGCAAATATTTGTGAAACTTTTCTTTGTTCTTCTAATGTTCTTTTATTTTCTTTTCTAATGTTCATTATGTTTTTTCAAACAATAGTCAATTTTAAGATATTCTTAAAAAGTTTCTCCGTTAAAGAAGAAAAATGAAAATCGCGCTGACCGAAACTAAGAACCCGAAGCATCGAGTAAGCGAAAATACCACATACACCTCATAACGAAAACCATGACCGGCGCTAAGTAGGCGAAATCGGTCGCCGCGGTTACATAACACGCGTATGTGCGAAATGGAGTCTTGTCCCACTTCGCTCACTCGTGAGGTAAACCGCTTCACACTGCGACCACGTACGAGCCTAAATAGAATAAATAAAACACAAAAATCAGAGAAGCAATTTATTTACTTAATTACTCTAAAACGAATCGCTCCGACTACATTAATGAACCCGAGAATTGACATTGAGATAAGAATTAAATAAAAATTATTGATATTAATTATTTCATAAAACTGTATAAAAAAGAC
>DWEM01001354.1:0-14580 GCA_018245935.1 Agara belti belti | reverse complement strand
ATGGCAGCATTGTTATATAAACTTCAGGTCATACTCGGCAAGTAATTTCAAAACTTTTTGATCGGCTCGTTTTGTTTGAACGTCTTACAAGTTTTTGTGCATTACCCTAAATAATTTTCCTAAAAACACTTGGGACATTGGTTGAAAAATTTTACGTTCTGCAAACGATTCACCGCTTTCCCATTGAAAATACATAAGTAATTATAAAGTAAGATTTTCAGAAATGAATAGTACGATGTATAAAGCGAAAAATAAAGTCTGTTTTCACAAAAGTAAATATTATTCAGCGCAATTAGTGCTTGGTTCAACGGTGTATTTGGTTGCGAGAGGCAAATCATCAGATATATTTTTCACAATTTGAAAGTAGCTGTACCCTTGCGTTATTGTAATGCCACGTAAATTGAAAAAAGATTTTGGTGGTATAAACTGTTTAATAATGTTTGTCGAGTTCATTATATGAATGAGTCAGGCGATTTCTTGGCTCGTGAACAAGCCACATACAGTTCATATCTTTCAAGTTTGTTCCACACACTAGTGTTCGTCCCTGTTTCTTGATTGTCGTTGTAAGTGCGGGTCGCACGGGAAATTATAATCGTTTAGACTGAAACTGCATACCTGCCGTAATCATTGGAATTAGTGGCAACACTACATCTTACAAGTTTTCTTTTTAAAATTGCAGCTTAGAAAGTCTGGTGCCATTGCAAAGCTGAGACTGAAGTTTCTTTCCTCACATTCATATTATTCCTATCTTTCTTCATTTATTACATACACTGTATTTAGTATCGGTGACTAGTAGACGAAGCGCATCAGGTTTGCAAGGACAGAGATATTTGGCACTCGGTGCTTTTGGTCCACCCCGTTAGGGACCTGGCGTGACAGTATGCTGTTGTTGTTGACTTGTAGCCCTGTTTGATATTTTGTAAACATTTTATAAATCAATTTATCTGGGGTTGCTGAGGTTTTACAAAAGTGTTGGCACTGTGATATAGTGTGGATTCGTTGATTGCCATTTTCCCATTTCCGATTTACAACAATTGTTGTAAATATGAAAAATAAATATAAATATAGGGCATGTTGTTGTTGTTGTGTGAAATATTCAGAGGGTGTATCTTTTTTGTTCTTGTAAACCCAAATTGGTTATTAAAGTATTTTCTGTAAATGCTGTCTTATGGTGAATTGGTTATGATTGGGGAGTTGCTTAAGCTCCTCGGAAGGTGCATAGCGTGCTATAATGGATGAAGTTTGTCCAAAAGGACCAGCCAATATCTGTGCCATTATCAAGTTCACTAGTTCTTTTGTGAAAGGTCTGCTTAAAGAAATGTTGATATAACAGAGCAGTACTTTTGTTAAAGTTTCTTGTCTTTTGTTGATTATTAAATGGTTGTTCCCTTTCACATTTTGTGCGTCTTATTATATTTGTCCCATATAGGGAGACTAAAAAAATGTATTAAGGATATAAAATAGGGCTTAAAGAAATAAATTATTGCCATAATTTTACTAATGTAGTACCCTTTCTACGATTTTTGTTGGTGTTGCAATTTGGTGCCCCGATGATGCTTTTCCTTTTTCATGTTTATCCAGTCGAGCAGCAGCCGAGCAGCTGAGTGTTTGTGGCAGTGTTTAAACACATGTGGGATGGTTTGTAGGTCATGTCCACCCCGGTCTGCCATCGCTTGATGGCGTTGACCGGCAGCAGGCCCAGTCTGGCGCGGTGGATGAATCGCCAGTCGCAGATCCTTGTGTAGCTTCCTGTTCTCAAGAAGTGGTCGGAGCAGTTCATCCTCCGCGAGACCTCCACCACCTTACCCTGGTCCGGTTCATTGAGCAGCTCCCGCGCATAGTGCTCGATCAGCTGGTGCCGTAGCCGATGATATAGAGCAGCTCGTCCTGCTGGTGTTACCGGCGCTCCGTGTGCCATTTGTATCGTCAGGCTGTCGGATACGGGGCACCAGTTCCACCGCAGGCTTATCTTTTTGTTCAACCTGTAGACCGCTCTCCGCGTGGCCGACCAAAACGACGCACGTCCCGAGCTTCGCGGAAGGCTCTGGTCGCAGGACAGGTATCGGGCGAGGTCTTCCCCGTTTGGAGGCATTCGCTGGCGTGCCGCAACCGTGTCCTGTAGAGTGCGCTTGGCGATTCCGCTCACAGATCGGTCGGAAGCATAGAGCATCTTGTATGCGTGAGCCACGGTGAACAAATCGTGTAGGTCGGCAAGAGGCATCAAGCCCCCGCCGCCCTATGAGGGGGGAAGGAATACGATCTCGGCGCTAGCTCGCTGGGGGAGATGCAGCCATGTCTTGGCGAGCCGTTTTAGGGTTTTATCCGCCTCGTGCAGATATTCCTTCTCGAGGCTGGCTCCCTGCATTAGAAAATCCATGCACGGAAGGACAAATGTGGCGACAGCGTCGAGCTTCTGCCACGGCGCCAAAAGTGAGCGATCGATTTTAACTGCATCTGCTACGAGCTCTTTAATGGTATTCACCGGCGTTTGTTTGATCTGGAAGCCGGTGGGGATACCCAAGTGCTCAAACGCCTCATCAGGGCCCATGGAGTGAATTGCCTGATCACTCATCCTAAAGATCGTGCGCTGAACGCTGCTCTTTTCACCGCCGGCGATGTGTAGAGTCGCGCATTTGGCCGAATTGAACTCTAGGCCTACGACCCGTGCTGCATCCTCGGCAGCCTTAAGCAGTCGATTCATGCCGTCCGCCGAGTCGGCCAGGACCGCGATATCGTCGGCGTAGGCCAGGTTGCACAGTCTTCCCTCTCCGATGTTATAGCCCTCCCCAGTTCTGGCGTTCTGGCGATCTGCCGCAGAACAACCTCCAAGGTTAAATTAAAGAGGTTAGGGCTTAAGGGACATCCCTGCCTCACCCCGGCATCCATGGCTATGGGTTCCGTGAAACCGTTCCCCACCCTGATCCTCGTGCTGTTATTTCTATTTAGGGCTGTGACAATATTTTTTATCTTGGCTGGGAAGCCGTGGCCATCCAGTGCTCGGGCAATGGACGAATGTGGCACCAGAGCGAACGCGTTGGATAGATCCAGCCAAGCCACAACCAGCTCCCTGCCTCGTAGTTTCGCATCTCGGATTGCTTCCTGGAGTACGAAATTATGTTCAAAGCAACCCTCGTATTGTCGGAAGCCCTTCTGTGAGTCACTAAACCGGCCGTTCACAGTGGCCCATTTTCCAATCCTTTCCGCTAACAGGGACGCAAATAGTTTCGGGCATGTGTCGCTCATAGCAATTGGTCGCCAATTCGCTACATTGTTCTTGTCACCCTTTTTGTGTATTAGGATAGTGTTTGATGTTTTCCAACAGTCTGGAATAGATTCCACCCTCCAGACAGCATTGAATAGCGAGGTCAGGACGTATGTACCAGGGTCCGCCCTCATAAGAACCGCGTAGGTTAATCCATCCGGCCCGGGTGCAGTATTCTTCCTGCTTCTAAGCCTCTGAAGCACTTCTTTCCTTTTCAGGGGTTCGCAGAGTCGAGTGTTGCTGGGATCTGTAGGAGGTTCAGGGTTGAACACATCAGGCCACTCTGCCTGGCTCTCTCTCCGAGAGGCCAAAGTGCGGAAGTGTGAATCGACTGTTGTTAGGTCAATGTTACACGTTTCTCCGGGGCCCTGTAGAATACGACGGATTGCTTTTTTGCGGTTTTTTCTGTAGAGGCGCTGCAACCGGGTGGCCTCCGCCACGCGATCTGGATCTCGCCTAGTATTATTGCAGCGACGAGGTGGTGGGTTAGGTCGGGGATCGGGACAGCCCGCTGTGCCATCCGCTGGTCGATGCAGGAACAGAGCCACTCTCTGGGCGAGCTCGTTGAGCTGCTCTGGATCATTCACGATGTTCAGGGCATCGATCAGAGCTTTCTGTTCCGGTGTTGGTCTAAGGTGCGCATGTCTTTTCCTAGGCGGGTTCCTGACTCCAGCAGCGGCCTCGTCCGACGTTGGTGCGGAGGCCCGGGTGGTTTCTGCGTCAGCTGTGTTCCCTTCTACCGAAGCCCTTTCGACTCGTTCTACCATTGTGGGCGATGGCGTAGTTTCACGCACAGTTGGAGAATGGTAGTTATTAGTGCCAGAGAGTTCTGCCCGATCCATTAAATTGTTGCTTTCTGCATTCTGAACAGGAGAAATGGGAGTGGACACGACCGCGCCCGACAACACCGGTACAATCGGCGCGACCGGTACGTGTGGTGTCTGCCCCCTGAGTGCTTCTCGAATAGCCAACCTTCGTTCCCTATCGGTATTAGAGCGTGCAGGGACTACATTGGGGACACAAGAACTGCAATGCTGAGACACAACCTTTCGTGGGTATCGCTTTCCTTCCGGTGCTATAAAGCCACACAGTGAGCACCTGTACACGATGCCCATTCCCGCATGGTTATCTTTACAATGTCTGGAGAAGTTTTCGATTTTTCGGACACCTTTAAAGCGTCCACACCTGGTGCATAACGGACATTGTATACTGCAGTCAGAGGCAATCGGTAGTAGAATGACGAAGCCGTCTCCTTCTGTTATAATTGGTGGAGAGTCCGGCTCCGCCATCCCGATTTGGATAGCACAATTCCGACACACGAACGAAACAACCAAACGAATATGACGGCACGACAACAAAGAACGTCAATTCAGAGACAAACACGCACGACAGACAACAAAGCGAACAAATAAACGAGCAAACAAACAAGCAAACAGACAGACAGACAAATATATTGTCAAACGAGCCGCAATATGATCGCAATTACTTTGATCTTAGCCAAAAGGCCGAGAAGCGATACCGAATTTTTTTTTTTTTTTTTTTCGGAGCGCTCTTAAGCAACCGCCACGAAATCTTAACACCGCGATTCAGAGATTTACACTATATTTTCGCAGCGACATCTAGTTTGGAGCGCATGAACTAACTTTCTCTTGCAGATTACAATACGTGCTTACACTGAATGAAACTAGAGGGCGCTATTTTACAAAATTAAAATATTATGAAATAGGATTCATGTAAATGTTACAATAAAATAATTTATTCAAAAGTTAATCGTAGTTAGGTCGTGGACTAGTGTGGGCAAGATGAGATTAAGAAATAAAATGTTTAGAGAAAACCATTGGGTGGCTTAATTGTAAATAAAACAGACGTATAGTGGCAAAATTTTATTCTTGCTTCAGTTTTAAATTACAATCTTATGTATTATAATATCATCATTCTCTACATCTAGATCGGGATGTCATCCCAAAGCTATCTAACGAACGTTAACATTAATTAGCTCGTTTGAGCGATTTTGTATTAACCAATATTTGTATACAATCGAGTATTATTATTCGCCGTTGTCTGACACTTTTTGTTTTTAATAATCCTCGTTATACAGACCAAAGTTAAACGTATTATGACACATATAAATATTAGGTATAATGTGAATTTTGGATTCGAATATTTTTAACGTTCTTATTAATAAATTAATATCTATACATTATATCAATAAATTATAAAAATAATGTTATTTATTATTGTGTACATTTCACGTCCGATAAATATAAAATGGAATAAGAGAATGGAGATCCTATTAAAATTGCTATTAAATTAAACAATTTTTTTTCTTACGGATTTTAAAGATTTATTATTTTGCGTTTCAGTATATTTTCAGTACATACTGAAATGATTATTCATAAGCTTTACACCTAAGTACCTTACACCTGTCTCGCGTTAGCTTTCTCTGAGAAAGTCTCTAAGAACTTCGATTCAATAAACTGGGCTTTTACTTATCACTCACATTTTCATCAAGCAGTGCCCAGTTTAAAAAACAATCTACGATCCATTTAATCTTATTTTTACAGCGCAACTATTATTCGAGGTAGACAGAAAATGTCAATGTTTCTTTTAAAATACAAAAAAAAAACACGTTTAAAACTATTTTAAATGTCTGTTTACAACAATGCAAATAATTATACCTTTTTAACTACGAAACATAATACTGATTTAAAGGCTTAATTAAATGATATAAGCTTTTTTACTAGTGACAGAAAAGTATTAAACTTAATTTATATAAATATAAATAGAAATCACATAAATGATAGAAATAATACAAGCATCAAATATAGCAATAATTCAAAATGATTCACAAATTAAACATTTCATACGCTTAAAGGAAACCGCAAAATATCACGAAATATAAATTTAATTGACAGTTGAACTGATAACATAATGATAATTAAAGCCTACCCCATAACCGTAACGAATGTGCGTTCTACGCTTTTGAAGCGCTTCGTTATCATAACGAAACGTGTCATTATCATTATTTTGTAGCTGCCATAATGTACCGTGTAATTATCGTTATATTGTAGCTGCACTAACGAAACATGTCCTTATCATTATGTTGTACCTGCGATAACGAAACGTGTAATTATCATTATATTGTAGCTGCACTAACGAAACGTGCAATTATCATTATTTTGTAACTGCCGTGACAAAATGTATCATTATCATTAAATTGTTGCTTTAATAGTTCCCACGAAAAAACAAGGTTTTTTATTTAGATACATTTTTAAACAATGTTCTACTAGATCGTTGATTTGCTGAAGTTTTTATATTAATTCATTTCTTGTTTTGTACTATCCTAATTAATTGCTGCTAATAGGAAATTTACTTAAAAACGATGGATAACATTATATATGTTTTTCTTTTATCCTTTTCACATTGATATAAACACTAAGGAACTTTGCAACGAGTAGTTTTTCAACAATATTTTTTTGGTTGCTTTATTTTGTTTCTTTTTTACGAAAACAGGCCTAGAGATGTTGTAACAACTTTATCTACACTCCCTACATAACAACGACTAGCGTGGCATTTGATTTCAATGATCTATGTTTTACCTATTTACTAACATTATAACAATTTCCGAACGCATCTCAACAACCGGTAAATTTGCAACGTTTTTATATTTTTTGCCGAAATATTATTTTTAATCACTTTTAAATCCATTATTGTTATGGCTATAGTGTATATATTTTTATTATATATTTTTATTTTATATGCCTCACTTAAAGATTTTTGTTTTATTTCCTTTTAAGTTTGCTGTAATAATATTGATTGATTAGCAAAAAGGATATTAGTTTTGTGTGTCAGCATAGATGTGGTATTATTTTAACTTGTAAAATGGAGTGATATATTTTCATATCACATTTTAAGTGTCAGGGTTCATACACAAATTATTTTGTTGTAAACACTTGTGCAACATTTGTCTATTAATATTCGTCATAATATATGTGATATCACATTAATTTATTTAGGATTTCATTCAAATAGATTTCCAGCATTTGTTTGTTAAAGTTACATCTATCAACATTTACGATGTTACTGTGTACGAGAGAAATAATCTGTAATGATTGCTTTTTTAAATATTATCAACAGGGTACATAATAAGGTACTGTAAAATTAGTTTTCGTAACACGTCAGTAGAATCTCTTCTGTGAAACTCTTTTGTCTACAACTGTCGTATACTTCGTAAATTGGAACACAACTATATTCAGTTTGTTAAGTTGTCATTACTGTAGATTGTGCACCATAGGTTGGACACAATGATTTACTAGCCGTTCTTGATTTTATCTTATCCATTTTAAAATTCCTAACAGATATTTATTTATTTCAAACTAAGAATCAACATTTTCAGTCATCAACATACATTTTCTATTTAATTTATTGCTACATTAGTAAGTGCAAAATAACTAAGGGTAATACGAGGACTAAGGATAATGACAAAAATGTCAAACATGTTATTTTATTAGTGGTAACGTGTATTCGAGTTGAGTTTAATTGGAATACTTTTGTATTATCGATTATTATATTAACAGAATCGATCTATGCTAGGCAACGTTGTACTTATCGGTATTAAAGATTCTGTCTTATGTGACGAGATTAATTGATTTAATTGAATTATTCTAAGAACTATAATTACGGCCGTTATTAATGTAGCACAAGAAAGTAAGTGTCTTTTTTTCTTAATTAGTCTTTTGTTTAATGTGTCGAGTTCTTTGCAAGTGTTCGCAATAAATACTATAATTAAGCTTATCACTAAACGATATCTACATAGAAGCGGCCGCCCGCGGGTCACTCGTTGCCCGTCACTTTGAAGACATTCCGCCGTCCCATTGGCTTCATGGGCAGGCGTATCCCGGCGCCCGCGGGTAGTTTCGTATCCAGAACATCCTCCTCACTACTGCTCGAACCGTTGAACCGACCGGACGTTCGGATCTCGCCTTGCTCCGAATCCGACTGCGAATACAAAGTTAATTAGTTCAAAAGTAATGTATTTCATGTATTGCTGTTCTAATGGCGGCAAAATGTAAATGTAAATATATATGGAGGAAAATACTAATTATATCGAAAAATTTATGCAACAGCTTCATGCTCCTTTATACATGCACTTCACACATGCGCTTTAAATGAAACATGATCAATTATCTGTATGGAATTGGTAATAAAATATGCATTTTTACGTCAGACTGATAGTTATATCGCTCACTACATACAATTTAAATGCAGCGAATCATGCGAAGTTCTTATTATAAATTTTATTATGACATCGTACATGATAATCATATGTTGATATAGTCGAAGAAGCCTATAAGTTATATATTTATTACAAAATCGTAATAATATTGACTAACTTAACCAGATTACTATTCAAAATGCATAAATGTTATACTCAGATCTCTGTAGCGTACGTTACTTTCACAATATCAAAAGTTGTTTGAAAAACAAGATAAGTATCAACGACAATTTCTTAAAAGCCCGTTAACAATATGTCTTCTTAAACATACGAGAAAAAGCAATAAAAAAGCTGGGTACGACAAAAAACAAGTGCATAATTCTATGCGATCTGGCAACCCTTAGACAATATGTCAAATTTGATACGAAAGTGCTTAACCATAGATAATTATAGAGCAGTGCTAAATATGTTTCCATTGTAGTCAATAAAAAATGTGTAGTATTTACATCGTATTTACAAGAGTAATTATAGTATTTCGTAACTGTTACATTTAAATTATAAATTGGTAAGGACTATTATGGTGAAGTAGTGTTTTAGTGTCTATGGGCTGCCTGGTGCAAGCTTGTCTATGAAGAGCGGGACAAACATCTATTTTTTGGAGCGGCGCGCGATGCTGGTGGGCAGGCGCCGGCTGGGTCTCTCATCGCTGCTGTCCAGACCCTAGAGTTGTTACGTCACAGATATTTACATTAGAACACATCTAGCAAACGTGGTTTACAATTAGCAACAATAAAATGGGCAAATAAAGTTTCAAACTCTTTGAAATCTTCAATACTATTATTGTTTTTATTGCTATTTAGTGTTATGTTACACATTTATATTTAAACTGGTAACATTCATGTATATTTTATTTACATAGAAGTTAAGTAATGTATTAATGTACTTTTGTTTTCTATTTAAATCATATAAAAATTATGTAAGAAACATTTTCCCCCATAGGTAGTTTCTAACATCCATCCGTTTTCCAGTCCTACTATTGGTATGTACTACTATCTTTAGCGTACCATATGGATCTAGCAAGTTCTAGAACATTCCATTTAGTAGTAGCTCTAGAACATATGACAATTCGGTGGCATACGTAGCATTTAGCCGTATAGAAACAACTGGCACTATCCGATATACGAAACGAGGCGGGTCTTAACTCAAAAAAGTTTACAATCCATACCCTGCTCACCTAAAGTTGGTATCCAAAGCTCACGTGTTCTAGAATCGCTGTTTTGTATTAAGAATAATGGATTTGACTTAGTTTTAGCATTGACTCGATCGGTCCCCTATACTCACGAGCTATACTTTGGGAAATGCTGGCCTAACGTGTTCTTTTATTTCGTTCTGGATATTCTACATACATAACAACAACAACAACATACCGTCATATGGTCCCTATTCTACATACATATTTTTATTAAGCCTCGTTCCGCTAATCGGATAGAACGCATGCCAACGTTATAACGTTTGTCAAAGTCATCGCTGGTAAGTGAATGACCTATTGAAATAGCTTTGTACAGCTGTCCAAGTGCGTAGGAGTAGCCAAGCGAATCTTACGTCGAAGTCGCCGATAGTGAAGCGGGCGGCCGCGTCGGCCACCAGCAGCGCCGGGGCGGGCGGCGCGCTGTCGGGCGACTGCACCTGGCCGGCGTCAGGGATTAGTCACCAGCGGTTACGGGTTAGTCACCAGCGACACGCACACCGCACGGTACGTTACACACGGCACATGTAGCGTTAGCGGTGACAGATTGCAGACATGACAAAATTGATGTTTCAAACAAATTAACTTAACGGAAGTATCCATACTACGTGACCCATTTTTTTATTATTTTGTACCATTGGTCACTATTCGTAGTATATGACAAGATCTCCCCGTCCCTTTAGTTTGACCTCGCACCCCCTAAATAGACCATGTTGTATGGATACGTTCGTAAGGCAGTCTGTGGAGCTGTGTAATACTAAACAACAAAAACTACGATACATGTATAAATTGGTCGGTTCCAAAACATGTTATTGACATACAAATCACAGAATAAACAACAATTATGTACACATATATTTATATACAAATTAGTATAAGATTAGATACTAAAGATAGTAAGTAATATTACGTAAATATACACTTATAATTATTTAAACTTAATCGATTTAGCAACATTCTCGTAATTATATAAGTGGAAAATTTACAGTTTACGTATAGCAACACTGGCTTTTTTTACCATAAACAATAACGTGCGAGCGGCGAATTAACGCTCTCCCTCGCACTCGACAAGGCTATCGAGAAAAAAAAACAAATTTATTTAGATATAGTGTAACGATTAATGTTTTATTAAAAATAGGTATTATACAGATGATAATAAAAACGTTCTATATTTGAATTCGTAATAAAATTCAATAGCAAATATAATTGAAAACTATCTGTTAAGTATTAATTTTTCTATTGATTTAATCTTGCTCCTGTTATTTTCTTTCTTTCTATTACTACTCTCATTCTATTACATGTCTTCTCCATCTTCTTCCCTTCTTGCGTCGTAGCCACGAAACTGAATGCATGCATGACAAATTGTAGAGTAAGCGAACACTGCTACAATTTATTAGGCACGCATCCTGTATCTGGCTGGTGTTTGTTTTTATTTTACTATTATAATACTCTTCGTAATAACTTAAAACATAACATCACTTACTATACTTATTCATTTGGAACCCTTTTTTAAAATCAATTACACTTATTTTCCTAACTGTCTGCCTATCTTTATAGTTTCTAACTAAATTGTAAAGCAAGTGCTTCATTATTTTGGCTTCTTTATATTAGGATGAATATAATTAGTATTATTAACGGCAAAATACAACATACGAAAAGACGTAAGTTTGTAGTAAAGCAATTTTATTGATGTTTATTGGAAATTAGAAATTGCGCCATCTATTTTATAATATAAGAACTATGAATACAAAACTAAAACTCATAGTTAAAATATTGAAAGTGCCTAGACGCTAGATAAATTATATAATATTTTGAAAAGTTAACATAATAAACAGTAAAACAGCCAAAATACCTCAAATCAGTAATTAGCGCATGACGTATTAAGCGGTAATTTTTAATGCGCAATTCTATATTAGAATAGCGTCACAAATTGTCTCCTACATGTTGTCACAATCTATGATCTATGTAATAAAAAATACTATGTCACAAATCACTCACAGACAGACAAACAACTTAAAAATTGTGATGTTCACTATTATATTAGAAAAAAAGTTTGAAAAGAATTCAATGTACAAACTAATTTACAGTGTTATGAATTGTTAGTTTCATAAAATTACTTACACACACAAACAAACAATGGTACAGGTTGCTAGTTGGAATAAGAAATAAAAATGATTAATGATAACAATGACCTGAAATAAACTAATGCATTAATGAATTGAATGGAATATACTTAATAAACATTTATATAGAAATAAATGAGGAAAGCACTAAAACACGGACAATCAGAAGGTCTAGAAACAGTCGAGACACAATAACAACACAGGACACGACACGTACATTAGTGACACGTGCTTCAGGATGTGTCTTGGAGTTCTTGACACGCCGACTTTATCAGTGGCCAGTAACCTCACCTCTATAACAGTTTCAATTTCACGTCGATTCCTGGCTTTTACTTGTAAATTAAGTGTACTCACATCTTGATCGCTCATCATCTCCTTAGTGGAGACGGTGGTCTCGATCCTTCTGATGGAGCCCTGGTGGATGTCCACATCGAGCGCCAGGCATTGGAAGCGCCGCAGCAGCAGCACCACGGGGATGGGCAACACGCCAGCCAGTATCATGAGCACCGCGATTATCAGCACCCAGTTTGGGTACGGAGTCTTCTCCACCCGGCCCTAGAGTAAAGAAAATTCCATAGTATTATTCATAATAATATCTTCTTGGGACACACAAGGCACACAAAGCAGTGCCTGTCCTGGTGTTCTAAAACGTAAGATTTAATTAGAATTTTTCTAAAGATTTATTTTATATATAAAGCTGATAGATACAACATTCTTATGTAATCGATACATAATAGAAATCAAGGTTTTAGGGATAACTCCAGTTTTCTTTGAGGTTGAGATGAACGTTCAATGTAGGATAGATTTCTGGGACAGAGATTATCATTAAGTCTTACCAAGTCAGCATTCCAAGCGCCATAGGTGGGCGGCTTGATGAGCATGAAGACGAGAGACGAGAGCAGGATGCTGCTGACGATTAAGGGTCCCACGTAGCGCCACGTCACCTGCCAGTACCAGCCGGGCCTGTAGCCAGTCATCTCGTAGATGTCATTCGAGAACCTGGAATCCATATTTTATTTTGGACTAAAGCGGTTAATATTCTAGATTAAACGAGGTTAAAATCTGCAACACAATAACGCCGAGATTCCCGATGACCATTGAAGCAGGCGTTCCCTAAAAATACAGCTGTTCTAATATTAGTTGACGTTGATACTACTTACTTTTCATGTCCGTAGACGTAAACGACCGCGATCATCTCGAGAAGCGCGACAACGACGAGCCCGATGGTGCCGGCGAACGAATCGAACATTTTGAGCCAGTATTCACCAGCTCCCGTCGTGAAGATCAGACCCACGAAGAAGCAGAAGGTGCACACTGAGCCTAGAATACAATAGGAAATTTAGGAGACTTAAAAAAGACCATATAAAGTTATAGGTATCTAACAAGAGAAAAAAAAAGTAGTAACCTGGTTCTATCTTCTAATCTATATATATATATAGAGTATATTTAATGAAGTCAAGATCAAGTCCGAACAGGATAATTGATTTTCTAATAGAAGACGAAGATGATAGACCGTTGAAACACACAATAAAGAATCTTTGTGAAGGCATTGTAGATGTAGATGGAAGTGCAAGAATTATTGATAAATGAAAAATCTTACCGGTAATGACGGGCTTGCTCATCCGTTTGAAGAAGTCAATGTCGAATATGGTGCAGAGCATCCCCTCCATGATCCCTATCTGGCTGCCGAGGCCGAGCGACAGCAGCATGAGGAAGAATATAATCGACCAGAACGGCGCTGGAGTGAGTTGCAGGATCGCTTGCGTGAACACAATAAACGCTAGCCCGGTGCCCTCTGCGGCCTGGAAGTTTAACAGATATACAAATTTACTTTATTGTACACGTAAAAATATAGAGATAGAAAGACATACACAAGATGACTGAGAGACGTTTACAAAAGGTGATCTTATCTCTAAAAAGTGATCTCTGCCAGACAACCTTGGGTACCTTTGGATATATTTTTAGGAGAAAAGCGTGGTATCCAAAAATGTTGCTAACACCAATTAAAATCTATTTACATATCAGGGATTTAGAGGACAATGACATTAACCAGGTCTTCTATGTTACATGATGGCATTTTACATTATACTCAATGACTAGCCTAGGACTGACTAGATCTGATATTAGAGATTTATAGCTCTAATGAGCCGATGCGTGCACTTCAAAACTTCAGTAATGTAAATTCAAAACTTGAGTAATGTAACTTCAAAACTCCAGTAGTGTGACTTCAAAACTTCAGTAATGTAATTTCAAAACATCAGTAGTGAATATTCAAATTCATTCACCTCCTCCAACTGCCTGCTCATGTAACACCCGGTGAGGTTCAAAGAGGATGTCTGCGAACTATTCAGAGTCGGGAACATCTCCTGGTACTCCTCGTGGGTGGTGTCCAGAGTGAAGGTGCCGATGTGGCGCAACGCCAACACTTTGGTCTCCCTGCAATCACAGAAAATTGTTTAATAAAATATTGCGATTATATAACTGAGAGTCAATTGGACATTGACCGTTGCAGGGAGGGAAGACGGAGAAGATCGTGAGGAAACTTTCCATCCAATTTTCTCCATAAAGTTAGTGTCTCCATAACGACTGCATTTAGTTTGGAATCAGGCAGCCGTATTATTCAAATAGACGCCTTACAACGGAACTTTGATATTTAATTGAAATGTAATTTTAATTTGGCAATAGGCTCACCACCTATTCCATTGTGGGACTTAAACGTGACTGGTGAAATGTG